>UESW01004294.1:158069-384095 GCA_900491605.1 Calamus simplicifolius
CCAGCCCATTTCCTTTAATTGCCTACCGATTGAGAAACCCTCGGTTTCAAATAGATCAAAATCAATCTTTCTCCCCATTGTGATAACCCTCCCGGCTAAGGTATCTACCTGAGTGGAAGAGGTGTTGGGGTTGTCTGAATCCGTGGACGAATCACTGCTTGGAGTCGGCTCACGAGCGGGACGACGCGCGGACCATTTTCCCGTGGTCACCGGCGCTCCAATCACTGATTCCCTCCTTTGGGTGCCATTAGATCTTTGGAAGTTTCGATTTGGATGGAATTAGAGGTGGGGAAGTTTTGGAAGAATTTTGGAAGAGTTTGGTTAGGATTTGAGAAGTTATGAAATGATGAGGTGTCGACTCTGCCCTAATAAATCAATTTTGGAATCCCAGGTGTCGACTCCCGCAAAGTCGGGTGTCGACTCCAAATCGCTAACACAGTCAGCGCTCGAACTGGAGTCGGCTCCACTTATACGGGTGTCGGCTCCAAGGTCAAGGACCGAGAGCGACAGTCAGAGACTCCTCATTCTGAGGTGTCGACTCCAAAGACAGTTTCAGAAAAAAAATTGAGATTCAAATGACTGAAACTTGTCAAAAAGAGTTCAATAAAAATTTCAAAAAATCTTTGAAATATCAAGGATCAAATAGCTCAAATGACTAGATAATTTGTCCTTAAAATTGTGAGAGGATTTTCAAGAAATTTATAGAAATCTAGATTCTCATTCCTTAGGGTTTCAAAATCACTCTAAAGGGTCACATATTCCTAATTCACCTCTAAGATAACAAAATCTCTCTTCATTCAAGGGTTTTGTAAATATGTCAGCTAATTGTTCCTCTGTATTAACATATTCAAGACAGATTTCATTATTAGCTACATGTTCTCTTATGAAATGATATCTAATTTCAATGTGTTTTGTTCTTGAATGTTGAATTGGATTTTTAGTCAAATTTATTGCACTCGTGTTATCACATCTAATTGGTGTTTTATCAAGGGTTATGCCATAATCTTCAAGTTGCCTCTTAATCCAAAGGATTTGAGCACAGCAACTTCCAGCTGCAACATACTCTGCTTCAGCAGTAGATAATGCAACCGAATTTTGCTTTTTGCTAAACCAAGAGATTAAGTTACATCCTAAGAACTGACATGCACCACTTGTGCTTTTTCTATCTAATTTACATCCAGCATAGTCAGAATCAGAATATGCAATTAAATTTAAAGTTGAGTCTCTAGAGTACCATAAACCTACATTTTTAGTTCCACTTAAATATCTTAAAATTCTTTTTACAGCAATTAAGTGAGATTCTTTAGGTTCAGATTGAAATCTAGCACATAAACATACTGCAAACATAATATCTGGTCTACTAGCTGTTAAGTAAAGAAGAGATCCAATCATACCTCTATAATGTTTTTGATCTACTTTCTTACCATCTTCATCTTTGTCCAATTTGCACGAAGGACTCATAGGAGTTCCAAGTGGCTTGATTGACTCCATTCCAAACTTCTTGAGCAGTTCTTTTGTGTATTTGGCTTGATTGATGAAAATTCCTTCTTTGCTTTGTTTGATTTGAAGTCCTAGGAAGAAGTTGAGTTCTCCCATCATACTCATTTCAAACTCACCCTGCATCAACTTAGCAAATTCTTGACATAACAAGTTGTTAGTAGCACCGAATACAATATCATCGACATATATTTGTACTACTAATAAATCTTTATCTTTTCTTTTCAAAAATAATGTTTTATCAACATTTCCTCTTACAAAATCATTTTCAATTAAAAATTTACTTAATCTTTCATACCAAGCTCTAGGTGCCTGTTTCAAACCATATAGTGCTTTGTGTAATTTAAAAACATGATTTGGAAATTCATGATCTTCAAAACCAGGTGGTTGTTCAACAAACACTTCCTCATTTATAAATCCATTTAAAAATGCACTTTTAACATCCATTTGAAATAAATTGATATGCATATGACATGCAAATGCAAGTAATAATCTAATTGCTTCAAGTCTAGCTACAGGTGCAAAAGTTTCATCAAAATCAATTCCTTCTTCTTGATTATATCCTTTTGCAACTAATCTAGCTTTGTTTCTAATTACTATGCCATTTTCGTCTAATTTATTTCTAAATACCCATTTTGATCCTATAACAGAATGATCTTTAGGTCTATCTACAAGAGTCCAAACATTATTCCTAGTAAATTGATTTAATTCTTCTTGCATAGCTAACATCCAATTATTATCTTTTTCTGCTTCTTCAATAGTTTTAGGTTCAATTTGAGATACAAATGCAAGATGATTATTGATGTTTCTCATTGATGATCTAGTTCTTACTCCTTGAGATGGATCACCTATAATTAATTCTCTTGGATGACCATAGGCATATCTCCAATCTCTAGGTAGATCTATATCATTATGATTTGCATCAACAACATCAACACTAGGAGAATCATTATCTTTAGCTTCTTGTTCATGATCTGAAGATACATCTATATTCAATTTTTCAATATCTCTTTCTAGAATGTTTGTATCTTCCTCATCATCAATCTTTTCAGAACTTGATGCTAAAGATTCATCAAAAATTACATGAATAGATTCTTCTACAATTAAGTTTCTCTTGTTAAATACTCTATAGGCTTTACTAGATGTTGAATATCCTAAGAAAATGCCTTCATCAGATTTTGCATCAAATTTTCCTAGATTATCTTTGCCATTATATATGAAACACTTACAACCAAATGCATGAAAATAACTTATGTTTGGTTTTCTATTATTCCATAGTTCATAAGGTGTTTTCTTAATGATTGGCCTAATTAGAGCTCTATTAAGAATGTAGCATGCCGTGTTTATAGCTTCCGCCCAAAAGTATTTTGGTAGGTTGCTTTCACATAGCATGGTACGGGCCATGTCTTCTAAGGTTCTATTTTTCCTTTCAACTACTCCATTTTGTTGCGGTGTTCTAGGTGCAGAAAAATTATGATGAATGCCATTTTCTATGCAAAAGTTTTCAAATAAATGATTTTCAAATTCAGTGCCATGATCACTTCTTAGAGACACTATGGTGTTGTTTTTCTCATTTGTGACCTTCTTGAAGAATTTCAGAAATAATGGAAAGGTCTCATCCTTATGAGCTAAAAACAATACCCAAGTGTATCTAGAATAATCATCTACAATCACAAGACCATATTTCTTTCCTCCTAGACTTGTGGTTCTAGTAGGTCCAAAAAGATCCATGTGAAGTAGTTCAAGAGGCCTAGAAGTGGAAACAATATTTTTAGTTTTGAAAGAATTTCTAGTTTGTTTTCCAAATTGACATGCATCACAAATTTTATTATTTTCAAAATCTAGTTGTGGAAGTCCTTTTACTAAATCCATTCTAATTAATTTTGAAATAAGGTGTGTGCTTGCATGACCTAATCTACGATGCCACAACCAACCAATCTCATTCATATTAGCATTATTAGCAACTAAGCAATGATTACTAGTAGACAAATTGTCTAAATCAATCAAGTATACATTGCCATTTCTATTTCCAATAAAAACAATGCTATTATCAATGGGATTAGAAACTGTGCATATAGAAGATTCAAATGATACTTTAAAACCTTTATCACATAATTGACTAATGCTAATTAAATTATGTTTCAAACCATTAACATATAAGACATTTTCAATATATGTGGAGGGAGTTATTTGAATGTTACCAAACCCCAAGATTTGGCCTTTGCCATTATCACCAAATGTAACTACTCCTCCTCTTTTGCTTTCAAGGGTGATGAATTGATCCTTGTCACCCGTCATGTGCCTTGAGCAGCCGCTATCGAGATACCACTTTCGCTTTGATCTTTTGGCCGCAAGACACTCCTGCAAAAATAATTAAGTCTTATATTTAGGTACCCAAGCCTTCTTGGGTCCTTCATGGTTAGTAGCATAAAAGACTGTTCCTTTGGGAACCCATATTTCTTTCCTTTATTATTTAACTTCTTGTCAATTTTCTTAAAATTGCATTCAAAAACTTTGTGTCCCTTCTTGTTACAGTAATGACATGTAACATTATCATTGTTTTGTTCCTTTCTAAAAAAGTTTTTGATAAATTTTTGCTTTAAGTTAGGTCTATAACCTAAACCAGCCTTATCATATACAGCTCTTTGATTACTTAACAATAAATTAAGTTTTTCAGAACTATAAGTGAATTTATCAAATATTTTTATATTTATCAACTTCCTTCTTTAATTTATCATTTTCATTGAAATTGATTCTTTTTCTTTTGACAAATTTTTTTTTTCAGATTTCAGCACTTTAGTTTCATTATTAAGATTTTTTTTTCTTTAATGAAAGTTAAATTTTTATTTTTCAAAACTTATATTTCTTTTTCAAAATTTTGAAATCACCAACAAGTTCATTAAAAGCATCAAACAATTCATCAAAAGCAAAGTCATCACAAGGATTTTCGGAACTTACCTCACTGTCGTCATTTGCCATAAAGCAAATGTTTGCAACTTCCTTTTGATCTTCCTCTGAAGAAGATTCATCACTATCACTCCAGGTTGCAACATAGGCTTTCTTCTTCTTCTTGAAAGTCTTTTTCAGTTGAGGACAATCATATCTATAATGCCCCGGTTTCTTACATTCATAGCAAATCAAGGGCTCTTTCTCTTTGTCCTTGTCCTTATCTTTTTCTTTTTCTCCTTCCATCTTAGCTCCAAATTTCTTTTTGTGGAAGGGTTTCTTTCTCCTCATGAATCTTTTGAATTTTCTTGCTAGAAGAGCTGTATCATCATCATCATCATCATTTTTACTACAGCTCTCCTCACTTTCAGCAGCCTTAAGAGCTATGGTCTTTTTCTTTTTCACATCCTCTTCTATGTGCTGCTTCATGGTCAATTCATGGGTCATTAGGGATCCTAGAAGCTCTCTAAGGGTAAGGTATTGAGGTCTTTGCTTCTTGGATTGCTGTCACCTTCGCTTCCCACGTTCTTGGAAGTGACCTGAGAATTTTACGAACAAGTTCAGAGTTAGAATATGTTTTGCCTAAACTTTTCAAACCATTTACAATATCAGTAAATCTAGTGTACATGCATGCTATAGTTTCAGTTTGTTCCATGCTAAATAATTCATATTTGTGCACTAGAATATTGATCTTAGATTCTTTAACTTGATTGGTACCCTCATGGGTAACCTCTAATCTATCCCAAATCTCCTTTGCGGAATTACATGTGAGATTCTATTAAATTCATTAGCATCTAAAGAGCAATACAAGACATTCATGGCCTTAGCATTGAGCTGTGCCATTTTTCTATCATTATCATTCCAATCCCTTTCGGGTTTAGGAACAATAGTGCCATCAACAATGTGTGTGGGTGTACTAGGTCCATTAATTATAACACCCCATAATTCATAATCAGAAGCTTGAATGAATATCCTCATTCTTGCTTTCCAATATGAATAGTTGGAACCATTAAATAGGGGAGGTCTATTCGTAGAATGACCTTCCGCAAATGATCCAACATGAGCTGCCATTTGGATCTTTAGCTCTTGATCGTGTGATCAAAATCTAATGAGCACTTGCTCTGATACCAATTGTTGGCCCAGATGACAACCCAAGAGGGGGGGGTGAATTGGGTTCTTTAAAAAATTACCCTTTAAAAAAAATTGTTTGCTTAAGATGAATGAAAGTAAATGCAATGCAAATATAAAGCACAATCAATGAGATAGAGATAGAGACAATAGAAGCACGGCAAACACAAAGATTTTATAGTGGTTCGGTGTATCCAACACCTACGTCCACTCCCAAGATCCACTTGGGTCCACACTATAATCTCCTCGATTACAGCCGAGTTGTTTTACAAGCTCACAACCCAAACTTGTTGTTTTACCCGGGATCACAACGAACCCAGCCGGTTTTTCGGGCTCACCAGCACACAACCCTAAACTCAAGCTATTCTAGCTTGACCCGAGGTTAACAACCTCCACTAGTTCAATCCCCTTGATTGAACTAGGCACAAACAAAAAGAATATAGTTTTTCAAAGATACACAGCTCCTCAATGAGCAAATATTCAAAATAAGAAAACAAGTTTAGAAAAGCCTGATTTGAAGTTGTTTGGCTTTGAGCTTTTCTTCTTTTCTTCTTTTCCTCTCTTGGAATGATGAATCAAGCCTCAGCTTTAATTCCTCACAGTTGTTGCAGTTGAGAAGATTGGAAATGGAAGAAAGAGCTTTTTCTTCAATTTGGGAAATCCACCGATTTTTGATTTGAGACGCCTTGGATTCCTCTTTGAGCTTTTTGGAGTGGAAGGATTTGAGTTTGAAGGATTTTCTCTTTGATTTCAGGCTCAGGGTTTCTCGGATTTTGATTTGAAATATTTCTCTTTTTCGTTCACTTTTTTCTATCTTTCAAACGGGTGTTTTTCCCCTTTTTATAGATTTTCTTCAATCCATTTTTGGGATGAAACTAGTCGTTGGAGTGTACCTGGAAACAAAATATATCCGTTAGAAATTAGGTAAAATGAAATATTACCGTTAGAGCTGATCTGGCATTTTAAATTTTCGTCCCAGTCAGGTTGGAGTCGGCTCCAACTTTTCAGGTGTCGGCTCCAGATCGTTTTACCAAAAATAGAAATTTTCGAGTTCGTTGAGGAGTCGGCTCCGAAAAAGTAAGTGTCGGCTCGCCATCGTCAGGTGTCGGCTCCTAAAAACTGTAGGTGTCGACTCCAGGATGCTCAAAAAATAAGCGTTCTATCCCCGCATCGAGTCGGCTCCAGACACTGTAAGTGTCGACTCCGAAACTCTAGGTGTCGGCTCCGAAACTCTAGGTCGGCTCCAGACTTTCTAGGTGTCGACTCCAAGCTCTGAAACTTTGAAATCTCTGATTTGTATTTGATTCAAAATTCATTTCTTAATTCCTTTAAATTGATCAAATAAATTTAAGTCCTAAAACACTTATAAAATCCATTAATAATCAAATAAATATACTCAATTCCGTTACTAATCATCAAAATCAATAAATGGATCAACACTTACCTAAATTTGAGCCCAAACCAAATTCCATTTGATTTGGCCCAGATAATCATAGCTCAATCAAATTGAGCTATCCAGCAATCGTATTACAAATTTAATCCTTTAATTAATTTACTAACATTTAGTTTCTCAATCATCCAATCAGGTAGAATCCCTTATGGTGTGTGATCCTATAGGTTCGAACACTAAGACGGTAGCACTGGAACACTTCCAATACTAATCGAAGTCACCATCTAGCAATGACACCCGATGTTCGGATAGGTTAAAGGTTGCAGAGCAACAATCAAAAACCTTTGGCATATGGTTACCATATAATTCATCCCTTTGACCCTCAATACTCAAGATGACTTAGGTTTTAATTGCCAACCCTTAATCAGCTCATTCATAAAGTGTCTCAATCTTCACAAATCCTGTGACTCCTCACAAGGACTACCCTGGCCAAGGTTTTGCTAAATTGAAATATAGTGAGACATTTATTCCAAACTATTTGGATGGATCAATCCCATCTTGATCCACTCACTGTTCTACAAGTACTTTACTGCACCTAGAAACTTTCTGTCATTGGATTAAAAATTCAAGTAATTTGGTACCAAAGTACAGTAGGTTGCTTGCAAGCTATCATGGTGATCTCAGGTCAGAGGAACACTTATATCTATATCCCTTCACGAACACTTCTTGGCAGAAGAGTGTTCTGTAGATTAATCACGTTTAGTGAGATGTCATACACCTCACCTGCATGTCATACCAGTGTCACCACACTCCTTGGTAAAGAGGACAACCAACCCATATGACATACAATGACCTTTACTTGATACATGTTGTTCTATAACTATATATCATTTGGTCGCGACTATTTTAAGAACCACTCAATAAACCCTCTCTTTATTGAATAGATTATGGTTCTAAGGACTCCATCACAAAAGAATTTATTTCAGAAAGATGTGATGTGATGAATAAATATTTTATTAATTAATAATTCATATATATTTACAACTTGCATAATTATTTAGATGTTAGTTGATTGGCTTTAGGACACAATTTCCAATAGTATGAGGCCCTGCTTGCTGGACTTTGAATCACCCGAGATCTTAAAATCAAGAAATTGAATGCCTATATTGACTCTCAATTGGTGATTGGCCACGTACGGGGAGAGTTCGAGGGTCGGAAGCCGAACATGATTTGGTATCTCCAAAAGGTGCACAATTTTCCTCTTGCTTTTCTAAACTTAAAATCATTCAGGTTCCAAGGGTCGAGAATGCGCGCGCCGACCTTTTATCTCACATGGTGACCACCGAATCGATGGATCTCGAGCAAAAATTCTATCTGGAGATCCTGGAAAAGCCCAATATCATCAACGCTAATCGAGTGATGCAGATCGAGGTCGAACCATCTTGGTTCGATCCAATTCTCAGGTATCTTAAAGAAGGATTGCTTTCGGCTGACAGAAAGGATGCAAGGAGATTGAAGATGCAAGCGTCTCATTATGTCCTACTTGATGACTGGTTGTACAAACGATCCTTCTCTATGCCATTGCTCAAATGCTTTCACCCATCAAGAGCCGATTATGGCCTTCGGGAGGTCCACGAGGGCATCTGTGGGAGCCACCTTGGCGGCTGAGCTTTATGTCACAAAGTGTTGCGCAAGAGATACTATTGGCTGACTATGCAGAAGGATGCCGATGATCTCGTCCAAGCCTATGACTCATGCCAACGGCATTCAAACATACAGAGGCTCCCCTCTGCTCACTTGACGCCATAATATCTGCTTGGCCTTTTTTCAAGTGGGGCATGAACATCCTCGGTCCTTTTTCTCTTGCTACGGGACAGAGGAAGTTTATGTTTGTAGCGATTGACTATTTTACCAAGTGGGTTGAAGCCGAGGCAGTTGCCCAGATAACTGAGGCTCAGGCTAGAGATTTCATATGGAGATTTATCATTTGTCGTTTCGGCCTTTTGCACACTACTATCACTGATAATGGAAGCCAATTTGACAATCTCAAGTTCTGAAAATTCCGCAAAGATCACAGCATCTATCACCGGCTCACATCGGTCAGCCACCCTCAGGCCAATGGAGAAGCCAAGGTGACCAACCGAAACTTGCTGCAAGGAATCAAAGCTCGGCTCAATAGGGCACGAGGCAGATGGACGAAGGAGCTCCATCATGTCTTGTGAGCTTATCGAACCACCCAAAGGGTTCCCATAGGCAAGACTCCTTTCAAAATGGCCTTCAGCACGGAAGCTGTCATTCCTATGGAGATAGGGATATCATCACCACGGGTGAAAAGTTATTCGGAGGAGTCAACGACGAGTAGCTCTGAACCAATCTTGATTTGATAGAAGAAGTCGAGAGAAGGCTCGAATCCGAATTGCAGCTTATCAGCAAAGAGTCGCTCGTTCTATTCCTCCCGAGTCAAAGGGAAGCCCTTCCTTCCTGGTGATCTCGTGCTCCGCAAGGCGTCTGTCTCCAAACCATTAGAACAAGAAAAGATATCCCCAAATTGGGAAGGCCCTTATCAGATTGTGAAAGTCATCAGACCGGGCACCTATAGACTTTAGGATCTGGATGAAAATCTATTCCCCGAACATGGAATTCAGACAACCTCCAGATATATCATCAGTAGGGTACGCTCCCACTGAACTCATCCAACTTGCAATGACAAGATTTTACTTTTTATTATTGTGATGTTTGTGCTCCGATCAATCTTCCTTAAAGCTTTCTGGTAAGAAACAGATTCCACCCAGCTACCGACCCATGAGTCCATCAACAAAGACTCGATATGTCCGAGTACCCTTGGCAGGTCCGAGGGCTGAGCTAAATATCAACAAAGACTCGGTATGTCCGAGCACCCTCAGCAAGTCCGAGGGCCGAGCTAAATATCAACAACCCTTGGTAGGTCTGAGGGCCGAGCTAAATATCAACAAAGACTCTGTAGAGCACCCTCGGCAAGCCCAAGTGCAGAGCTAAATATCAATAAAGACTCAGTATGTTTGATCATCCTCGGCAGGTCTGAGGGGTTCTCTTCGTACCTTAGCAGTACCAAATGAAATATAATCTTCGAGCCTTGGCAGAACTGAATGGATTTTTCAAGCTTCGGCATGACCAAACTGTGCCAATGTATAAAGTAAAAGCTTTCGAGGGTATTCGGCACGACCGAACTCCCATCAAAAACAAGCAAAGCTGCCCAGGCCTTGCTCTAGCCTGAGATAAATCATGTGCTCTACTCTTAAAGAGCCAATGTAATCTGATGCACATCGGTAGGCTTAAACCAAACCATTTGGCAAAGAGTTAAATCTCTAAAATGCCCCTCACATGTAAAGTATCAGATACGGCCATCTTCCTTAGCGAAGGGATGCCCTAATGGCTGTTTGCATATCTCGGCAAGACCGAGTCTTCACCCTGCATCCTCCGATCCAACACATATGAGAGATTTGCACGTCAAAAAAAAAAAAATACAAAAATGATACATTGGGAAAACTTGCGCTTCACAAAATAGAAGCAAAATAAAAGGAAGAGATAAATGCACAAAATGAAAAAGCACTTTTATTTCAACAACACTTTATTACAAAAAGTTACAGCCTCTTGCAAGACATTATAAGTGCATTACAGCACAGGAAATGCATGAAAGATAAGGGAAAGAATAACAAAAAATATTCAAATAGACAAGTTCAGCCAATGACGCTGCTTTAACGAAGCTTCTGCCCACGATTCGAAGAAATCAGAAAAGATAACTCTATTGAGCTATGATCCCTAAATCTCCGAGCAGTCATGTAGAGAAAAGAAACAACTGAAGAAACTTACCTCCAGCTTTTCGGAGTATGGAATCCCTTAGGATGTAGGGACATGGCCAAATGCCACCATAGAAGATGAAAAGCCTTAGGAAGAAGAGGCTTAGCGATGAAGGCTACCATGGTTGATGAAAAGCTTGTGGAAACCATAGCCCATCAACAACTGCATTTTTAGTGGCCTTTATGGTTCCACAATGGATGGACGAGGCTAAATAGAAAGCGCCCATGTGCGCTTCCATATGACCTCTATCCCCCTTTTGCGCTTCGCATATGAGCTCCATAACTCCTTCCTTGAGGATGACTTGCTTTCCAGCAACTTCTTCATCACCACAACTATCAGGACCAGGCCAAGCCTCAAAAGGAAAAACCAACCTCACAGCTCTCAACTTCAGTGTGGGAAAAGCCATAAAAGTTTCTTTTTTGCTCGAGGACTTTTCTAGGTATGCTCAGGCCCCTTCTGCTCTCCGCCATTTTATAGACGCTAAACGGGAAATAGCCGGTAATGAAGGGAGGAACTTCAGAACCCAGGATGCCATAATCGTGCCACAATCAAGACCACGTGGCAATACCTTAACGGGATTCGATATTTTCCAATGTATACTAGAGATATTCCCCATGCCACAATAAAAGGCAGAAGATTTTCTCTCAATCTCAGATCAGAGGCTTTAAATGCAAAGAGTTGCTTACGAATCCTTGAGATACGAGTAAGCATGGGAAACCCTCCATGGAAAACAATGCGGTCCAATAGCAATCAAATGCTTGGCGTACACAAAAGTAAACTCGTATCGAAAAAGACAAGGCATTAAACATGAAATGAATGTCCTGGGAAAGATAAGATTTACTTCGGCAAAGCCGAACCATCTTTTACTTTAGCCATAGCTGAGCTATTATCTTACTTAGGCAAAGCTGAACCATCTTTTACTTCGGCCATAGTCAAGCTATTACTTACTTCGACAAAGCCGAACCATCTTTTACTTCGGCCATAGCCGAGCTATTATCTTACTTCGGAAAAGCTGAACCATCTTTTACTTCGGCCATAGCTGAGCTATTATCTTACTTCGGCAAAGCTGAACCATCATTACTTCGGCCATAGCTGAGCTATTATCTTACTTCGGCAAAGCTGAACCATCATTTACTTCGGTCATTAGCCAAGCTATTATCTTACTTCGGCAAAGCCCAACAATGGTCTACTCCAATGGATCTAACCAGATTAGCCTCAACAAGATCGAGTAACTCCCTCAACCTCAACAAAGCGATCCAAAATTTCTAAAAGTTGGTCGGTTCGCCCAGCCTTATAATAAGCTAAGTTCGGGTAAGCCACGGGCAAGCTAAATAGACTGTTTAGCATGGAGCTTAGACAAGGAAAAATATAAAACTGAAGATTTATTCATAATAATACGGCCAGATGAGGTTTTATCAAATCTTCCTCGATTACAAGAAAAAGAGAAGAAAAATTAGAAAGACAGTCTTCGAGGATCAGGATCAGCCTCGGAGGCAACTCTGGCAGTGCTTGGGGATGGTTGGCTTGGTTCGCCTACTTCGAATGTAGCCGAAGGAAGAGCTTTGGGTTCTTCGGTGATAGGCTGATGGCCTTCTCTCCTTCGGCTATCCGCCCTCGGATCCATGGCTCGGCTGATACCAAAAATGGTTTCAAGATTGACATCCAAAATATCTTCATACTCAGATAGTTTGGTCCCTAGTGTCTGAGCATCATAATCATCAACTTCTAGAAATGAAAGATCCAACTCCGGATATTTTTGGGAGATTTTTGCCCATGCTTCTTCTTCCCCATACCGGAATGCATTGGCACAAGCTGCCTTATGCTCATCCAAAAATTGAGTCAAATTCTTATATTCCTCTAAAGCCAAGGTAGCCTATCCCTTGGCTTCGGCCACCTGACCTTCCAGTTCAGAGCATCTCTGGTGACTCGAGGCTAGCTCCTCTCTCAAAGCCTTCAATTGTTTCTAACTTCAGAACCTATTCTACCCACCTGGAAACACAAAATCAATCAGAGTAATGAAAATTGACAAAGAAAAAACATGAAAAGGAGTAGGGGAATGCCATGCCTCCTCTTCCCACCGAGACATTCTCATGTTTAGCTCTTGGAGTTTGTCAATGGCCTTCAGCTTGTCATCCCTATACTGTTGCATCCTCTCCTTGAGATTGTTGACCCTCGATTGTCTCTCTTCCACCTCTAGCTGAGACTGAGAAAGGTCATAGGTGAGTTTGGCAATTTGATCATGATGCCACATGGATCTGTTCACCTTCTCTGCAAGCCTTCGGTTCAAGCTGGCAATCTGATCTTGCTGCCGCTGATGTCTACTCTCCTTCTTGTCGAGCCTTTTATTTAAGCTGCTTCCCTCGTTAGCAAAATGCCTATGGATGCCGTTCCATTTATCATCAAAAAGCTTCTTCAGGGACTCCACCTCTCGAGCATGCTGCGATAACTCCGATCGAACCTTATCAGCTAGATCACGAGCCCTCTAAGCTCACTGGCCTCAGCCTAGAATCTGGACACTCGCTCCAAGGCAATTTGCTGGCTATGCTCTAGTTTTTCTATGTTCCCTTGAGCCATACTCAAAGCCTTGGAAAGTTTGTTAGTCGATCCCACTCTTTCCTGAAGATCGGTGACCTCCCTCCTAGCTTGAGCGTAGGCTCCCATGACCAGTTTTAGACGATGGCATAGTGATCTCGTTATAATAGCATTCTGCAAGTAAACTTCCAGTAGTACGATCGGATTGAACTACCCTTTAAAAATAGAATGTCTAAAGGTTA
This sequence comes from Calamus simplicifolius, assembly GCA_900491605.1. Taxonomy (NCBI): domain Eukaryota; kingdom Viridiplantae; phylum Streptophyta; class Magnoliopsida; order Arecales; family Arecaceae; genus Calamus; species Calamus simplicifolius. The sequence continues at coordinate 171,642 of UESW01004294.1, forward strand.
ATACTTACCCGGGAGTTGTATGCTAACGCTATCTTAGTAAGAGTGTGGTTGTCAACTTCGGGCAGAAACTCAATACTGCTCGGCAGGCCATCACGCCCAAATGCTGCAAAAACGATGTCCTCCTCGGCTGAGAGGTTATTCCTCTCATATAAAACAAACCGCAACAGCGCAGCCACTGTCTCATCAACATCTGAGTTAAGCAAACTTAACGCCAGAAGGTTGACGTGTGAAGTTTTGATCCGAGGAACCCCGCCTCGCCTCGCCTCGCCTCCTCGGCCATAACTTCGATGTGGGAGGCTTCGGCTCAAGAAATCTCAACTTGCTTGCCTTTTCCTCCTAATACCTTGGTTGGGGAATCCTCACTTCGGATTTCTTCCTCCTCTAATAGCCCTTCTTAACCTATGAGCCCCTGCTCCACTTCCTCCATCCTCGTCGGTACTTCGGCCTCCCCCTTGACCTCCCTCGGTCCTTCGAAAGGATGTCCTTCAATAGGAGGCTCTCCTTGCGCCTTAGCATCCATAACCACTCCCCTCACCTCCTTGATTAGAGCTGAGGGCACCCCTCCGTGAGCAGATGGTGATTTAGGGCTGTTAGCCCCTTCCAAGCACAATTTTTCATCTTCTAACAGAGAGGCTTTCGACCCGATTAGCGGTGACCCATTCGAGTCATCCAGTATCACCATTATTGGTGAACGGAGTGCCTCAATGATCTCTCCCTCAATCGCCGGCTTATCTTCGACCATCTGTCCCTCCTTTATCATTGGTTCCCCCTCTAATGGGGGAGACTTGTCCTCTGCCGTCTTCACTACCACCAGCACTGCCGTCTCCACTACCGCCAGCACTATCGTCTCCGCTGCCGCCGGCACTGCTATATCCTTCTCTTTCGGTGCAGAGGATTGCTGGCCAATCTTGACTCGTTTTGTCTCCTTTGAGCGCGATTTAGAGAGGTGAGACTTCTTCTCGGACTTGCACCTCTCGGAGCCGGATCCCCTCCGATGCTTGCTTAGCTCCCCCTTCATTTGGCTCATGAACTCTAACCTTTCGGCTTCAGATCCAATAGAGGATAACTTAGCCTACGACTAAATCGCCAAGATATAACTAGTATGGAGAAAGGACAAGAACCTACCTTGAGGGTCGATCGGGCTAAGCCCGACAGCAAAAAGGGCGTCCTCTGCCAAAAGATTGCTGGCCAAAAATACCCGGTCACTGCGAAGGGTGAGCAAATCCCTCTTTTCATGCTTGGACAGCTCCAAGTGAGCCTTCAAGGCCTTTGTATAATCCATCCATACTCTGGGAAAATCAGAACCGATGTTCCCTTTGGCAATGAAGAATCGGGATTTTCATTGCTTTATGGAGGATGGATTGTCCGATATCATTTTGAACGACTTTCGAGGCCCAATATAGGGCCACTCAAAGCTCCTTTCGGAGAACAAGCTGTAACAGACCCAGAACATGGGGAGCGTCGCGGTTACCCTAGCGCGGCTGCACATCGATATGAACCCGATGATGTTGCGCCAACTGTTCAGAGCCACCATTGTTGGACATATGTTGTAAAACCTCATTATTTCCTTTACCAAAGGATGAAGGGGGAACCGGAGTCCTGCTCTCAAGCTCTCTTCATAAATGAAGACCCCACGACCCAGCTGCTCTAAAACTCTCTGTTCAGATTGCGGTAAACATAGAGCGACATCTCGAGAAACTCGGTACCTCCGGCGAACTCTGTCCAAGTCCTCCATGGTCATTACAGAAGCTACGTCGCTCGGTTCTTCATATTTTCGAGTCAAGAAGAGCAAACTTTGAATAGGGTTGCAAGAATCTAGAGGGGCGAACCTTCGGAGAAGAAGCAAGAATATTATACGGTGGGGAATAGCTTCCCCCAACCCTCTTTTTAAACTGCCCTAGAGGAAGGGCAATGTACCATCAGAAAAAATCCCCAAATTTTTGAATCACCAGCTCAAATACTCCAAGCGCCAGGACTTGCCATGTGTTGCCCCCCCAATCGTTGTTTGCAAGGAACAAAGGGTTTTCTCTTCATCCACCAAGAAAAATGATGGAACGATGATGCAGCATTTATGAAACTATCATTGCACGCCTCTTCGAGTCGGCCCGTCCGAATAAAGCTATCTAAGACTCTACTCCCTATGCCCAAACTTACACTTCGGACTAGGAAGTGGGGGTATGTGATAAGGGGTAAAATCATCATCATATCAATGTTCACGCACACGACAAAAAGGTTAAGATCATCTTTGATTTCTGATCTACCAGCTGTCATATCCGAAAAAGAATAAGGCCGATACACCTCGGCTAGATCGAGCCGCCCTCATGTCTCGATAAAACCGAGCTATTTTCATGCCTCGGTAAGACCAAGCTATTCCTATGCCTCGGCTAGACTGAGCCGACCTCATGTCTCGGCAAGACCAAGATATTCCCATGCCTCGGCAAGACCGAGCTATCCTCATACCTCGGCCAAGCCGAGGTACCCCTGAACCTCTATGGAGCCAAGTACGAAAAAATTCAAATTCATGATAGTTAGACGAGGTTCCAACCGCTTGGGTCCCCAACTACCCTAAGCGGAGGAAAAAGCCAATGATACTGAACGTGGCCTAGAACCTACAAGGCACCGAATCTCAAAGCACCAACTAGCTCCTCTCGCCATTGATTCGCTAACTAATCGAATTCGAATGCTACCGGCCTCGTAACAAACTTGATTCGAATCAGATTCGAATCATGACGGTTTCGAATCCCCTGTGACACACCAAGGAATCAGGTAATTCCCTGCCATCACCTTGGCAACCTATATATATATATACTCTGTCCTGAAGTCTTCCAAGTACGCTCACTCTTTCATTAAGAAAAAACTTTATTAAAGCTCAAGCAGAGCTCCCCGGCTCCCTGAGAAGCCATTTCTTGAGGGACTCTTCTATGAGAGCCTTCTCCTCATATCTGCTTGCTCTGAATCTCCATTAACTTGAGCATCAAAGGGTCATCCGTAGAGGGCGACACTTGACACTCTCTGTGCGAGAACTGTCTTGCAGGTTTCACCCGGACAAGAGATTGACGTCCGAATTCGGAGTTGGATCGCACCCGAGTTGAAGAACGGATTTCCGTAGCAATACAAATGATGCGGCAAAGAATAAAGAATCAAACTCTCTTGTACATAGCTAGGTCAAGCAAATTTACTCATCTCCTATTGTTGAGATACACTCATCGCTGCTGCTTACATTTTTAACCAAGGGCCTTCAAAGTCAATACCTTCCATCTCATATGAATTATGAACCGATGAAGAGCCCGATTTGGATCATTTGTGGCCTTGGAATTAACAGCATGCGTGCATAATACTTCATATAGATATAGAAAGCTTGACCCTAAAGGGAAGAAGTATATCTTCATATTGAGCTCTCTTGAACATAGTTAGGCTAAGCAAATCTGCCCATCTCCTATTGAAAAGATGCACTTGTTACTACTACCTACATTCTTAATCAAACACTTTTCAAGTTGGATCCTTTCATCTCAAATGAATTATGAACCACCAAAAAACCTGATTTAGATCATGTGTGGCCTTGGAATTAACAGCCTATGTACATAATACTTCACATAAATATAGGAAGCTGAACCCTAAAGTGAAGAAGTATACCCCCATTAGATAATTTAAACACTTTGTATACCCTCATTAGATACTTTAAACACTCAAGAGCTATATACTCACAGATGAACAAGCTAATTAAGGTATGATTGAAGTTAAATTTGTGAATTTCTTAATGAAGATTTTTCTAATAGAAGAGAATTAAAAAAAAAGATATCAAGCTCTATAAAATAGAAGAACCAAAAGTAGGCGCACCTTATATCCTAATTGAGAATGAAAAAAAAAAAATCCTCAATCTCTTAAAGAAAATGAATATTTACATCTCAATTCATTTATGATTCTTAAATTGAATCATGTAGAAGCAAATGTGGAATTTCATAAAGCGATATATTCAAAACACATGATAACTAAATGTAACATTTCAAACAACATAGGTAAAACTTGATAGTGCTTAAACGATAAGATAATAACCTATATTTTATCCTAAATTAAATAAGCTATGTGGACTAGATCATGGTTCTTGATGATCAAACACTGCCTATCAGCTGCTCTCAACAGTCACAATTCAAGTTGTTTCTTCAAGGAGTAGCTCAACACAGCTGAACAATACAAGAATGAGATGGTATTATATGATGCAAACATGTTTTCAATAAGTGAAATTACACATTTGCAGATTTTAGCAAGCAATAACTACAACAACGTTCAAAGTACATCAGCCCTTGGATATTGTGAAAGCATTAATGCAGACACTTCGGTCAATCATATTCAAGTTCATCAGGTGTAATTGGCCTTCTAAGGGGTATAACAGACTTCTTCTCAGCATCCTGAGATAATGCTTTTCTCATATCTAAACATTGCAGAAAGAGCCTCATCAGATAAATGGCACACATCAGAACAAAGTTTTAAGTTAGCACTTGATTTCTTTCGAAGTCACTTACCAAGACCATCTTCTTCCCCAGAGTAGTAACGCAGCACCCTTCGATAGATCACATAGCCAAGCTGTTGGAGAAACATTGTGCATTGTGAAATTGCTTAAAAAAACTTCTAAAAAGGCAATCTATCATGACACTCACTCTAACTTGCAGCATTGATGTTACTAAGACAAAAAAAGCATGTGACCGGTCCAAATTAAACACCCCATGGCACCTACTCCAATCCAAATATGGGTCTGTTTGAAGCGTGCGTGTGGAGTTTCTGAGAGCCATACTAGTTGCCATGAAACAAACAGACAAACTGAAATCCTAGTTGGACCCTGCCATCCGTCACCACCCATAGTGATTTGTTTGGAAGATTTATGTCAATACTGTATCTTGAGCTTTGCATTATAGCTCTATTTTCATGTTCACATCAGTAATGGTCCACCTATTACAGATATCGACTGATGTAAAGCCCAACCTTGGAAACAGTCTAGATGTTCTCTATTTTAGCACCCATTCACCTGTCAATCTGTTTCATATTTCTTCTCCCCCTTGCCAAATAAAATAAAATAAAATAAAATAATTCATAACAATATTTATGCTTTCAAATGTGATCCCAAGGCATTCTTCATAACCACAAGCTGTTCATTCAATGCTCTCATCATATTCCCACCATAAAAAGTGGACAATATGGTAAAGCTGACAAAAAGGCATACCTTTTCATACATTTTTATGGCTGGCATGTTGGATGCCCTCACAAAAAGATCCACAAAGTAGGCCTTATCCCTGCACAAAAAAGAACTACATTAAGGCACAAATCAACAAACACCCTCTGAACAAGCTATCAAGACCCATTGTGATCCCCAACTCAGGCCATGGTCCAAAATCGACCATCCAAAGTCTTAGAGGAACTGCTGGAAACATGAGAACTTTCCAGAAAATGAAAAGACATGTTAGGGGCATACAGCTGCTTGAAACTGAAATAACAAAAATAAAAAAAGGCACAAGTAGTGAATGATAAGGGAATGGAAGTCAATAATGTCTCCAATCCAGGTTTTAAATCCTTGGGATAAGGCCATCCTAATTTTTACATGGAATAGGTCCTGGTTTTTATGTGGAACAGCATGCAGATCTTGATAATTGGGATGGGAGGTGCGGTGTTCCAAGATATGCTAATTGGGACGTTGAGATAAGAGCAGAATAATCTCATCCTAATATGATAGTACTTGTCCTGACATCTTGAATAATACTCATCTGGATTTGAAACAATGTTTTCAATCAGTTAGCAATTGCTAGTTGTTTGGCTACTTTTAAATGTAAGCGAACAAGTATCCGTACCTTACCTATTTTCAAAAATGTGAGAACATCCATGCCCTAAAGAAAACCAAAACTTGAACAGCAATTGCTTTATTATTTTATATGAAAACAAATACTCTCCACCCAAAACAAACATCAACAGTTCCAAAAATAAGTAGGGATGAGATGGGGTTGTGTGAATTTGGTAAAAAACACTTCATAATCAATTTTGCCGAAAATAGTAGGATTATTTCTTTTTGCAAAATGATACAAATTTGGTCACTTGGACAATTTTGTCGCTGTGTATAAGAGGTGGTCAGTACAAGTCTAGTATATGGATATTTCATGGCACAATTTCAGATGAAAACAAATCGATACCACCATCCCCACCTTTGTCGTGATCCATAGAAACATGTGGAACCTTGTGAACTCAATAATGAGCAGCTTCATAGCTAAGCCATCAGAACTACTAATCAGTATCTTTGATTTTAAGATAAAGGATGGGATCTTGGAAAGGTTTCGGAGGGTTTCTTTAGGAAGATAGCGAAGCCTAGCCATTACCCAAGAGAAAGCGAGAAAAGAGAGAGAAATATAATGGAAAGATGAATCCTTGACCTCATCTCTTCTGGCAACAACTAAAATACAGACGGGACCTCTTGTGGGATCTTGATAAGATATGAATCCTCATTGCACAATCCATCTGAACCCTCCTAGCCGTTGTCCCAATTCCACACCCTCTAATCTACTCCTATAGATCTGAACATGCATGCAGGTTGATGTGATCCAATGGGAGGTCTGCATGTGGGCAAGGGCATGCCATCATCCGAGAGTCAGGACAAGGCAAGAAACATTTTTTTCAAAGGATATCTAGATATGACCTTGTCTGACAAGATTTGAATACTTGTTTATGCCATAGCTTTAATGATTGCTTTGCTAGGAAATAACACTAAGAAGTAATCTGCTAAACATTGTTTGTCATTTTGTCAGGTTTTTATATCAAGGGTAAAATACATATAAGTATCCCATGGTTTAAACATTATCAAATTAGACCCTTGTGGTCCAAAATATCATACTAACTACAATATACATTAAATTTTATAAAATTACACCATATAGTTTGACAGTTACACTTAACTACCATATGTTTTAAAATGCTATCAAATTACACCCATGTAGTTTGAAATGTTACAGTCAAGTATCCAAGTGTTTTAAACCTAGTCAAGCTTTCATATAGGTGTAATTTGATAATGTTTTAAAACACATTGTAGTTAAGTGTAACTACCAAACCACATGTGTATAATTTGATAAAACTTAAAGCACATGGTAGTAATTGCAACATTTCAACTACAAGTGTCTAATTTGATAATGCTAAAACCAGAGAGTACCAATATGTATTTTTTCCTTATATCAATCACTCTTCATCCTATCAACGAGACCATTTCATAAGTCTATGTAGTAATTACTTCTTAGGATTGTTTCCTATCAAATAACAAATATTGGTAGTTGATTTTGAGATTGCTTTTCAAAACCACATGCACAAAGAACAAGACAAAAGTGGTGCTAGAGCCAAGCCAGCAGCAAACAGTCAACATTAGGCTGATGCTAGATACTAGGCATGCCTAGATCAACTTGTGTTGACTCAAAACAAACCATATTAGTTTGCTATGAATGATAAGGTTTAATCCCAAGATAGAAGTCTCTTTTTTCTCTTTTGTCATTCCAAAACAACAATAAGTCAGCATAGAATGATGCGTGGTGTGCAGATCACTAGCCATCATACCTCATGCTACAAACACTTTTAGATCACTGAGAAAGAAATTAGTTTTCTTTCAGGAGAGCCTATAAGTCCACTTACAAGCTAATAATAAAAAACATATCCATCAACAACAACAAGAACAACTAAGCCATAATCCCATTTCTCCAATCTACTTGCTTCACTAACCATCATACCTCATGCTACCAACACTTTTTAGATCATTGAGAAAGACAATAATGTTCTTTTAGTACAGCCTATAAGTCCCCTTATAAATTGATAACAAAAAGGCATATCCATCAACAGGAACAAGAACAAATAAGCTTTAATTCCTTTTGTCTATTCTACTCGCTTTAATCCCAACTAGCATATCCATACTACTTTATAATGGGACCTCAAGGGATCTCTCTCTCTCTCTCTCTCTCTCTCTCTCTCTCTCTCTTTCTTGTGTGGCTACAAGGACTCCCTTATCTTGGCCCCAACTGAAAATCCAGACAAAAAAGAAAAACCTCCCATCTACACCTAGCTCCTGACAACTTCCGTTTCCCTCATCAAACCTTATCTGCCAAGGCATGCGAATTACATGTGCTAAGTACTAGCATTAAATTTAACTTAGTACCATAAATCCCAGCATATGATCATTTAGCTATCTAATCATATTAATGTTATTAACTACAACATGGTCTTTTCATATGGTTTTTGTTCATATCACAGGTTAGATTAAATTTGTCCAAAAAGACACAACTGACAAAGATGACACTTAGAGGTTACTTCAGTGTGAAAGAGAACGATTATCTAGAAAAAATCTTGAAGTTCATAATGGTCAGAAGCAAATTCTAAAACAGAATTCCCGAAGGGGTCCATATGCTGCTCCACTTTTGGAAGCTGGATTCCCTTTCCTTTGTCTATAAGGCAACCGTGATCATTTAATTATTGAATGATACAAGATTCCAACTATCATCTTATTAGATCCATTATACCATGCTTGACAACTTAGAAAATATTGTTTATATCCTTCCTTTCATGCAAAGAAAGCAACGCATCTAGTGCTCCCTCAATAAGTCAAATAAATTACAATACATTACACATAAATCTCAGCATGTTCTTGGAATCTGGTGTCTCAAGCCTTGGAGATCCACCCTTTTAGGACAAAAAACTGGCAAGATCAATCTGCATCTCTACAACCTTGTTAGTGTGGTGTCCAAGGAAAATTTTCAGATCCACTTAAAAAGTGGGCTTGCAAAGTTCAGAGAAAACAATCAGAGTCTTAGAATGCTGTACAGAAGGAACTGAAATAGTTGCCTGTCTCTTGCACTTGTCCACCATGATAAACTACTCAAATGTAGATATATTTTTGATCCTTAGATCTCTTATATTCTGACATGCTACCTTTCAATTGGCATACTTTAACCTTATGAGAAAAACCAGATATCTTATGCCACTAAATAAGGAATTGAATGTGGATCTTATCTTTAATCTTTCGCCTACCCTTGTTCCTATAAGCATGAGATTAGCAACCAGTCTAATACATTAAAAGGTGAGATGTATTTTGGTTTGGGTACTAATTATGGTCAAGAACCTATACACATAACAGTAACTATTATTATCTGTCTTCCCTAAACTCTTGGGAGACAAGAAGCTTTCTTGGATCTAGAAGCCTTTTGTGAATTGTAGGGTCTGACACTTCCTGTAGGACAACATACTAAAGAAAAATGTCCTCTAATTCCTAGCACCATGTATCGGGTCTTCAAGTACCAGTACATCATAAGGAAACATAGACATTTTTTTTAGCTGCATGAACTTAAACCACAGGGTTTACACCAAATCTAATGTGAACCTTAATGTATATGAATGTTATTAGGAAACTTTTGCAGGCATAAAATTAAGGAAGCCTTTTTCCACTTTTTTGGAAAAAAGGCAATTGTGCTTTTTCACTCATACGGGCTAGCAGAAACATAAAGTTGTTCAAAGGATATTGCACATATTTGCTGACATGGCTTGAAACAAGACTGAGAAGACTCATTGTGGTAGACTTGGAACTGAAAGAATCAAGTTGACTAGGATATGTTGTCCCCTTCGCATATGATTGGTGTATGAACTTCTCTTACGTTCACTTCTTCTGTAGGATAACTCCTCCAATTTACACTAAAAATCAACTGTAATTGTCAAGTTGACTTGTGAGATGCTAGTGTGGATAGTTATTATTCATAATCACATTGAAAGGGCTCTTGCTATGGGTTTAATCCATCTCCAGCCCAACTAAGTTGTTGCTAAACAACTGAATGAAGCCCGAGAGAGTTCAAAAGCAGCAAATATCCATCAAAAAGATGACTTCTTAATCAGAAAAAGAGGACCCACCCCCATAACTAGATGGCCTAAGATTGCCATATCCTAGGGAGGAAGTGCATCTTCCTAACTTATTATGCTTAACATCCTTGAATGTGATGAATTCAAGTACCTAGATCCTGGGAAAATATGATTCAAGCCCTCACACAACTGCTAGGAGAATGAAAGGATCTTATTGGAGCATAAAAGCCCTGATGGTCCAAATTGTTCTTTTATTGAGCTCATATTTTTCTAGTCTTAGTCATACATGACTTAGCTATGAGGGAACTTGAACCTTTTGTTATTCAGCTAACCTACAAGTTACTTAGGCCCCAAGCTATTATTTAGGATTACTTGTTACTAGATCCTTAGGGTAGGATACATATAAATATATAGGATATGAGAAAGTTGAAGATAAGCCTGGCATAATGTATAGTGTGTGAGTTGTTGATAAAGAGAGTTATTTCTTATCGCTCTCTCCTCTCACCTTCTCTCACTCTCTCTACCCCTCTACTAGCTATTCATTACCATCCTGCACTTTTTCTTCCAAATCTTCACAGGTCTGCTTACAATAGTTCTATACTGGTTGGTATCAAAGCAAAAGGATCTATCACATTATCAGTTTGACATAGCATGGATCAATATGGTATGGTACACATTCCATGCTACGAAAGGGTACCAAAACTTTCTCACTCTTAATTAGAATACCACTCGGTATCGGGCAATACAGATCAATAGTGAGCAATACAGAACAGTTCTGCTCGGTTCAAAACAATTCAGTTCATGCTGAATTGAACCTCAGTACCATATCAGTATCTTACCTGTATGGCATGGTACGGCTAGTACGTGGTGGTACGAAAGACCTTGAAAAGGATTCTACTTTATCCATTATTTCCTTACCTTGATATTCCTTTTGCAGTCTTGGATCAATTCTTTTTTCATCACATCATCAAAAAAAAGTCTCAAGATTGAACTTTATCAACTTGTGAGGAAAGACTTTGGGCTTGCGCACAATGATTTAACATCAAACAACACCAAATTGACATATAAACATTCTATTGGTATCCATGAATATTAAATTGCAACCAACAATAGCAACTCCAGATGTCAAACAATGCCTTGAGGTTGTCTCTCCTACCTTAAATCATCAAGATGCTGAGCATGTTCTTGTAGTGCAAGTAGATGTCAGCATACATGAAAATCGTACGTCAAATGTTTAACACTGACATCCAATAGATGAGAATATTAATGGCATGTTTATTGAAGATCATAAAATCCTTAAAGATTCCTCAATAAATTAACTGTCAAAGCAATATTAGGAGCTCAAAGACAAGTCATGCAGTAGAAGCATATGAGAAAGTGGCCTAGATCATCTGGCAAGTTTTCTATTATGATGATTCAAGCCCTCATTCAATAGCTAGGAGCTTCAAATGGTCTTATGGAGCATTAAAAACATTTAACAATCCAATTTTTCTCGCATTAAGTTATTTGTCAAATTTTAGAGTCATTACATTTCTTAGATATTAAGTAACATGGACCTTAAGTTACTTGGCTGTCAAGTTACTTGACCTACAAGCTACTCAGGTCCCCAGTTATATATTTTCAATATTATTTATAACTTGGTCTTAAGTTAGGGTAGGAAAAGTATCGTATTATATGTACCTATGCAGTATGTGCACTTGTGCATGTGTGTAGGATGCGAAAAAGAAAAGTTTTGACTCATGTTGTATGAGTGTTATAGTCAAGAAAGTTGTTTCTTCGTCCAATTTGGCCTCTAGTTCCCCTCCTCTCTCCCTTGTCTTCCTCTAATCCTCCTCTCTAGTTCCCCTTCATCTCTTTTTCCCTCAACTTCCCTCACATAAGCCCACCTATACATAAGCAAACTACTCTCAAAGGTCCAAGATCAGAATGACAATGGACACCAAGGTATATTTTATTATTATGCTTATAGAAAGGCAAATCAAGCCATTTCTGGCTAGCTATAAAAGTCTGAAGATCATAGGAATAAAAAATGAACAACATTTCTTTGCAAGATTATCACAACTAATTATCCTCTAGTAACACTGTAAAGGACAATAACAAAAATAAAATGTCATTCTATTAATTCATCATATTGAAATTTCCAACCTATGATAAGTATCTAAATGCACACTTAAGCCACATGTTTAAAACCTCATGTGTGTGCGTGCGCATGCGTGTGCAGAAAACATAAACTGAAGAGAGAAGTGCACTTGAGGTACCTTAAATTTCCTCTTAAATCAGTGCGATTCTCAAACATGGACTTGATTCCAGACTATAGCTTTAACTTATGGATATTCCCTTCAACATACTAGTTCAAGTGCATCTCCCAACAATATACAAGAAATCCTATAGATTTCAAAGCTATAGATATAAAAACCTAGGCACCAAAACAATGTCAACACCAGGTTAGAAATAAGGAGGAATTACATGCACATACAGCCACACGGTAAGTATCCTTGCCAATCTAATGGAATCCACCAAGGGGATAAAAGTGAGATAAATTTATAACATTAAAGGAAAAGAAATGCAATTTTCATTCAAAAACCAATATAATTCCACCTTCACTCATATATCAGCAGCCCCTATATATGCATAGGATGGAACAACATCTAGATGCATGCAACATTAATAACAAACCAAAACTAAAGAAATCTCTAAAATTTCTCGAGTCTTGATAACACATGAAACAAAAAGTCATTCTCAAAATGATCCCATTACTACCTCAACAAACAAACATGGCATTTAGTTCAACTCCTAAGCAAACTTGTATATATTAAACTTGTGAAAATCAAAGAAAAGCTTCATAGAATGCTTCTCATGGATTAAGCTACATAAAATAAGATTCTTTTGTGGGCTTCTCTAGACCTAATCAACGTATTCTTCTACCTAAGGCTTTGAAGCTGGAGTTTGCAACTCAAAATATAGGGCACACACCCACTTCTTGCTTTTGACAACTCCACTGCTCTCCCCTTCTCAAGCCAAGGAGCCCCCCAATGAGTGTGTCAAACTCCATCTGGTGTGGACCTCGAGATCAAATCTTCATCAAGAATTTGATGACCTAAAAACTTTCTGCTATGCCACTTTGATGAGCAAGTTTATCCTTCTTGCAAGTAGAAATCTTTGCACTATTTGGATAAAACCAAGGTTTACTAAACTTGGTACTAGTGCCAAAGCAATACCAGACTGGTTTGATTCAATATGGTTCCAAACTGAACAGAACTGGCAGCGAATCAATAGTTCAGGCCAATATACCCTTTTTTCTATTTTTATTTTTCTTGGTTTCTCAATTTTCTTTTCATTTTTATATGTGGTATACAAGGCTAAGAGCTCTCTCCTATCTCTTATTTGCATTCAAAATTATTTAAATAAAGAGAAGAGAGAATGACTTTCATTTAAGACTTCTCATGCAAATAAAAGAAATAGAAATACCTCTTATTTGAATTTAACAAAAATATAAAAAAATTAAATTCTTTAGGAATTAAAAGTCAACTCTTCCTCTCAAGAACAAATTCAGAGAATTTTAGGAAATCCTTGCTTAGCAAATAACAAGTTAGATTACTTCCACTCTAAATAAAGATCTCAAAAAATTAATTTAACTTATAAATGATAAAAAAATAAATTACTAAAAAAAATTATTTTAAAATATGATTTGTAAGGATTTGGTAAATTCTTAGTCAAACTTCCATAGTTGCTAAACTTGAACATAATCATTATAATAGTAAACCTCACATTAACCATAGCGACTTGATCTATTGCTCATCAAAACAATAAAATTAAACTTACCATAAAATCCAAAGATTAAAACATATTTTTTAGAGTTCATAATATGACGCATCACTAGATTGGTTCAGCATTCCCTAGATAAAAGAAATAAAGAAAATAAATAGAAAATAAGATGGCAAAATTTTCTTTTTAAACCTACATTTCTAAATGAGTTAGATAATCAATTCCCATAGTTATTTTTGAGAGGCTAGCAATAGGGGCATGTGCAATACTTATTTAAGATTAACAAATGAAATAAGGATATGATTCGAGAACATGAGCTTATTTGATTGGAAAAAGAGTACTTCGAAACCATTTAAGGATCAAAGGGATAATAGATTGAAGATAAATTGGGAAGACAACTGCAAAACATGGACTTGGTGGATTAGAGATAGTACTCCCAAACTGTTGAATTTGAAATTAATGGAAACGTTGGTAGGATTAGAGAAATAATAATCTAACTTGGGAAACAATAATTTGAAAACTAGTAGACAAAAAGATATAAAAATAGATATGAGCAAAATTAGCCCAATCCATCCTGACCCAACTTGAATTTTCTAGTTTTAGGCTAAGGTTTTCAATCCGATAGGCCATACTGTGCATAGGTGATTTAAGTCTCGCTTGCCAAATTTTAACCTGATTTGTCCAACCCAGCCTAATTTCTATTATTATGCCCCTACTCTATCACGCCACAACACATCCTAGCAAACCCCCTCCTTTATAAGTAGTCTCCAACCCATCTCCTTCCAATGCCTCCTTAATCTTTTTTGCCCGCTTAAGGTATCGAAGCCCTCTCTCTCTCTCTCCCTCCATTGGTCCAATCCCTCCCTTTCCCTCTTTCTTACCCTCCCTTCATGATGTTATGGACTTTCTTTATCTCTATACCCGCTCCCAAACACACATTTTATGGACTTTCTTTATCTTTATACCCGCTCCCAAACACACATTTTACCTGCCTCTCCATCTCTCTCTCTTGCACCTCACCACTTGTCCTTGGTTGCTAAAGCTGCTCAACAAATCCTTACCCCCACAATACATTAACCCCTCCCCTCTCTCTTGCTCCCCAATTCAACTATCAGGCTCACTCAGCTCAAGCTAAGCTTGGGTCAAATTAGGCTAAGATAGACATGTCTATACCAAGTTGTGTGAAGCCCAAGCCCTCTCTTTTCTTGTTAGGCCACACTTAGGCTAAAGATTTTAGACCAGAGACAAGATTGAGCCATCTTAAGCAGGCCACCTTTTATATTGAAATAGAAAATCGGCTTACTTGAAACCAACCCGGCCCACAAAATGCTCAGATCTAATCATTCAGATTTTTCAGTAATATTTCTCTGAAAAACTGAGGTTAGTAAATTTAACAAGTGGAATCTTTCAGTACTTTCATGTCATTTATATATAGTATAAATAACTCCTCCTTTGACTTTAATTTCACAACTGATTGAAATCATGGTTGATATTCAACTCTTCAACCATAAATTTATTGCTGGATAATATCTCTAGCATAATTTTTAATTTCATCCAACAAAATGCATCCATCTTTGCTAAGGTTTGAATTAATAGCAAAGATAAGTTCACATGAATTGGAGAAGACTTTATCTAGATCTAGTTAAATGTCAAAGATAGAAGGTGAAATTCAATTTAAAACTTATCGAATTTAAGTCTCCCTTACTACTTGAAATGTTATAATTATCTTCTCACGGTATCCAAACCAATCTAATAAATTGATGCCACAAGAGGATGACTGTGAGTTGGAGGAGAGGAAACAGAAGAGCACTTGTTTACAATCCAAACAAATCCATTGAAGGATATAAACAAAATAAATTAAAACGAACTCCTGAAGAAAAAGAAACATAAATTTTATTCAAAATCATTTCATCCCTATCTTCCTTCAAACATGACTAACCTTTTTATATGAGCATAAGATGGAACATCCCTCCAACCTAATGCATGCAAATATTTATATCCAACCCAATTTCAAAATCATCAATTTCTTAAGGATGGACAACATGTAATCGAAAGTCATATTTGGAATTAACCTACAATTAGTACAACAAACTACTTCCTAATGAACCTTATAAAAGCCAAATGCAAAAATCAAAAAAAAAAAAAAAATTACGAGGTAAATCAAATGGGCTTGTTTGGACTTGGTCCATGAATATGTCCAATGTCACACCCTTATGATGTGCTTTAAATTTCTCATACATTTTTTCCCATACAAATAAGCAAATTGAAGTGAAGGAGCCATTCTTCTTATCTCAACTTCTAAATACTTTTGAGTATGTGATGAAATGAAACAACAAATATCAACTGGTTAAAGGTATATTTCCTTGGGACAAGAAGTGACTCTGACCACTTTCTGGCAAACAAACTTCTTATAATATTCTAAGGTTGCAGCCAGCTACTTCCACACAGCTTGTATCAGGAGCAAGACGTGAAACAAAGTCCAACAATCACTGTCATCTTGTTGACCACTATATTTTATCTCTAGTGGTATATGATTTCAGGATCAATAGTAGGCAAATGATTGAATTAATATCAAATGATAAAGGCATGAAGAGTAATGATCCTGCCACCAGTGTGTGTATCTTCTTTTTTTCCCTAGAAGGAACAGTTAAAGGGTGAGCCTTAACGCACAATGTTAAGGTTGCTTCATTGTCACTTGGGTGTCACCCTATAAGTTCCAAACACAAGAATAGCCTCTCCACATGTGGGAATAAGGCTGCATACATTTGACCCTCTCTAAACTATAGAGGCACGAGCCTTATGCATTAGGCTACACTTTAGAATTGTTCAATATCAATAGCACAATAGATAGAAGCAATGACCTCCCGCGAACATCCAACATACCAAAAATTACAATATTGATAGATACTCATGGCACGTTAAATGCTTAAACTGCCCTTCCTTTATGCTTCAATTTTAACTAAGATACTCCATGAAAGCATATTGACACAACAAATGAATAAAACCATTAAATTTCGTGAAAGTGGCAGAGTAAAAAGGCAATCATGTGCAACATTAAGCATTCATTCCAACAGCTAGCATAAAAACAAAAACTCAACTAAATTCTTGACAACAGAAAGAGGGATACTACTTTTCACTGATATCCTCAGCAAGTGCATGAGTTTCTTGGCTAATTGCTGCCTCCGGTACTCTGAAGCAACTGTTACTGCAGTCACATGGCCATGCCATGATTCACCTTGCCCTTCTACTTTACCCATAACTGCAACAATCATGTTCTGTATATTGTCAGGCCCACCAACTGGAGGTACAGGAACAATGGATGCAAATTCTAACAGATGTTGTAGATAAGAAAAAGAAATCAAGCAAATGATGAGCACTTATAGCAAAAATGAATGCTTCACATGCTTCTATCTCAATTTTCCATAGTTGTAGGACTACAACAATCACAAACTCACCTCAGCATTCAAATACAATGAACAAATATTAAATGGATAATTGATTTAAAAATGGTGGAAACAATAATGTGATGCAGTAAGAAGCAAAGCAGTGGTAATCATGGCATAGAATTATAGAGTACATTATAACTTTAACCCACAGAAAACAGAGGAAGGCGCACACTTACAAATGAAACATGATGGAAATTTGCACCAACTAGTATTTAGCATGTGATACGCACACAGATTATCATAGAGAAAAAAGCATTTGGTGGATGGCAATGGTCCCACTAATCAAGATTGTTTTTAGTGGATCTAATGAGTTAACTCACCTTTTCTTTTCTACATTCATTTTATAGAGAACATAGAATGATATATTTATTATAAAAGAGATGAACATAAAAACCAAAAAGAAAGAAGAAGACACCAAAGCAATGCACTCAAGAAATTCCTTGACGATAAAATATTGGAGCACAAGGTTTTAGGTCCCAATGGGACTTCTCATAGGATGTTGGGATAGGCTACTCTCCTAATTGTTGAAACAAGACTATCCTGCCATCATCCAACATCCCAAACATGTTTTGCAACACCTCATATACAAGTGTTGGGATGGAACAGATGGCAGCACATCTCGTTCCATAAAAAAATCAAAACAGCCCCATTCCACAACATTTAAAACCTTGTTAAAGACAAAAAGCTAGAGACAAAAAGGTAACAAGTAGAGATGTGTGAGCCCCATGGTTGGGTTTTTAGTTATAATACTAGATATGTAGTTATGCAGTAGATTGAAAGCCAACGCAAAATTATAGCCAGACCCTATGAATAAGAATCTAATAAAGAAAATTGTTAAAGTTAGAGCATTCTCTGAAAACAACGCACTACATTGGACTCTAAATGTAGTGAAAAAAGCAATAGTTAAGGTTGTACTCGGAAATGATGAGTTGCATCAGTTCTCGAGTGTGATGGAAAGTAAGCAATGGTTCTTACACCTTCTTGGACGAATGTAAGTAAAGAAGTTAATCGAAGAAAACAAAATGAAAATGAAAATGAAATAAATATGTTTAGCAACATGAAATATAAGGTCATTACAGAAAATCAATGAAACTAACAAATACATTGACTTGAAGGAGAATTACGTTGCTTGCTTACAAAAGACCAATTGAGTAAAGAGAAAAAGCAAAAGACATTGATGATTTTATTTTAAACTTTGGTATATAGATAAAGATGGAAGTAAAAATTAATGTAAATAAAAGCCTAAAAGATAAAGTTATAAACATTAAGAGAATACAAGATAAAATAATTCTAATTAAATTAGTAATAGATGATGAGTCAATTGATATTATTAATGCTTATACTCCTCAAGTAGAATTAAATAGTGCAACAAAACAAAGTTTTTGAAAAGATATAGATGGATTAATTCAAGAAATTCCTATTGATAAAAAATATTGATCGGAAGATATTTGAATAGACATAAGAAAATATAATACAAGTTTTGAAAAAGTACATCAAGGTTATGAATTCGAAGATAGAAATAAAAAGAATATACTATTTTAGAGTTTACAATGGCATATGATTTAGTGTTAGTCAACACATATTTTAAAAAGAGAAACTCTCATTTAATAACTTTTAAAAGTGGATATAATGCTAATTAAATATATTTCTTCTTTTACTAAAATGATTGATCGAGTATTTTATAAAGATTATAAGGTTATACTGAGCAACAGTCTAACTGCATAACATATATTGATGGTTATGAAATATATATTTGAAAATGGAGGACTAAAAATTATAAGAATCTGAGAATTAGATAGTATAATGAAAGGAGACAAACTAGTAGCTTTTAAAGATACAGTGATGAAAGAAAATGAAGTGTAGATGGAGAGATCAATACCATATAGAAAGAGATGGCTAATAGTATTAAAAAGTAGCTATATAGGTGTTATGAAAGTAAAAAAAAAGGATCATGATAAAAAAAAACTTGATAGAATAAAAAGTTTAATTAGCAATTAAGGTTAAAAGAGTGTTATAGAAAACTACCGATATGTAGGAATGGAGAAACATATGAAAACTATAAGAAGGTTAAGAAAGAAGTTAAAAAGATGGTATGAAAGAATAGATGCAAGGCATATGAAAAATTATATCACAAGCTATAAACTAGAGATGGAAAGAAAGATATATGTAAAATTTCAAGAGTAAGATATAAAAAAAGTAAAGATATGTTTTTAAGTTAAACGCATTAATGATAATGATCAAAAAGGTTTGGTTAAGAAGCAAGAAATCAAAGAAAGATAGAGAAGCTATTTTAATAAATTATTAAATATAAATCATGTATATAATTTACGATGCCTTACCAACTCCATTAACGATAAAGTTATCGTATATACTCGTAGAATTAGGATATTCGAGGTAAAGAAGCTATAAAAATAATGAAAATAGGAAAAGTTTTGAGACTTGATAATATTTTTATATAAGTTTGAAAATGTTTAAGTGATGCTAAAGTAACTTGAGTGATAAATTTATTTAATAATATTTTAAAAAATAAATAATGCCTAATGAATGGAGAAAGAGCACTATAGTTTAAATTTATAAGAATAAAAAAATATTCAAAACTATTCTAACCATCATGGTATCAATCTCATAAGTCAAATTATGAAACTTCAAAGACAGTAATTAAACATAATTGAGATGAACTACAAAAATATTAGAGAATCAATTTAGTTTTATATTAAGAAAGTCAACCACAAAAGTTTTTTTCCTTCTTAGGAAGTCAATGGAAAAGTATAGAGAAAAGAGGCGAGATTTTCATATGATTTTTATTGATTTAGAGAAAGTATATGATAGAGTCCCTATAAAAATTTTATGGTGGGTGATAGAAAATAAACGAATACCCGTTAGATATATTAATATAATAAAAGATATGTATAATGGAGCAGTTACTATGTAAGAACTACTGGTAATAATACTAGTACATTTTTTATTACATTAGGTTTACATTAAGGATCTACTCTTAGTTTCTATCTTTTTTTAATTATAAAATGAGCTTACTAAACATATTTAAGATAATATTTCCTAGTGTATATTATTTGCAGATGATATAGTAAACTAAAGCTAAAATTAATCATAAGTTAGAATATGAAAAAATACATTAGAATATAAAGATTTTAAGTTAAGTAGGATAAAAACAAAATGCATAAAACATAATTTTAGTATAATTAAAAATAAAGATGAATATAGAGTAACAGAGGACTATAAAGCTCCTAAAATGATAGGTTTCGATATTTAGAAACAATTATTCATAAGAAAAAAGAAATTGAAGATGATATTGTTCATAAGATTATAGCAAGTTGAATGAAATGAAAAAATATAACTGAAATATTATGTGATCATAAAGTTTTTACCAAATTAAAAGAAAATTTTATAATACAGCCATAACACAAGCTATACTTTACGATACGAAATGTAGGCAGTTAGAAAAACACATGTACATAAGATGAATGTGATAAAAATGAGAATGTTAAGATGAATATGTAGTAATATAAGTAAGATAGAATAAAAAATGAAATCATTCATTTAAAAAGAGATAGCTTCAATCAAAAACAAATTAAGAGGACAACTTAGATGGTTTGAATATGTGTAACGTGGACCTAAAGACATACCTGTGTAAAGGATTAACTTGATACACATAAGGAAAAAAAGGTAGAGGTAGACTGAAAATTACACGGAATGAAGTGATAAACAAAAGCTTAGAGCCTTTGCATCTTACAAAAAATATGACTCAAAATAAAACTTAATGAAGAAAAGAGATTCACAAAACTGATCCTAGCTAGTTTAAGATTAAGGCTTTTTTATCGCTATTGTTGATGTAGTTATGCTAATTCTTCCAACAAGACCACTAAATCTGCCAATTTTCTAGCCCATAGCCATGACTGACTTTCAATTGCAGGTTTGTTCAAAGAAACAGTACTAATGCAAATTTTAAAAGAGAAACAACATATAAGTTATGACAAATGGAGTGAATAAAATCATTAGTGATTGACAAGAAATATATAGATGCATAATAGAAAGATCGATGCTCATGAACAAGCTGCAGTAACAAACTTAGAAAAACCTTCTTATAATTCATTAATGTCTTCTGAAAAATATTTTAAGATCATAGATGATGGTCCAAAGGAAAGTCTAACCAAGTAATGCATGTGTATATGCCCATGGCATTCAAGTTAAACTTTTGACTATATACGTCATAAGATGCCAACCAAGGGTTAATTAAAGAAATTATCTTATCCAGTTAGTAGAACTAAGACTGAATATATAAAATGTAATTTTAGTCAAAGTAGAAAATCGCAAGCCAAGAGATATCAAGGAGTAAAAAATTTAGGTATTTGTGATCAATTATCTAGTAAGAAAGTGAAATAGGTGAAGATGTGAATCATAGAATTAAAGTAGGATGGATGAAGTGGAGGAGTGTTTTGGAAGTATTGTATGATCGACGCATTCCATTAAAATTGAAAGAAAATTCTATAAAACTGTTATTAAGCCAGCTATGCTATATGGAACAGAGTGTTGGGCAATACTAAAACAACATGTGAATAAACTAAGTGTAATAGAAATGCGCATGTTAAGATGGATATGTGGTAAAACTTTAAAAGATAGAATTAGAAATAAACATATATGAGAAATGATAGGAGTAGCCCAATTGAAGATAAAATGAGTGAAAATCGATTAAGATGATTTGGACATATACGACGAAGACCTTTAGATTCTTCAGAAATAATTCAAATATATAACTTTTGTAATTTGAGTGTCAACTTAATCCTGAATAGAGCAGAGTAGAGGAAGCAGATTCATGTAGCTGACCCCATGTAGTTGGGAAAAGGTTTAGATGAGTTGAGTTGAGAGTTGAGTTGAGTTAGAATTGCATCATAGTGTTTTTAAGGAACATTTGACAAAATGTTGTAAAGTACGGAATTGCACTATATTCTTCTTATATCATAAGTATACAAGCATCTTGTAACATCATATCAAAAAAGAGATATATCATAATCAGATCTTAAAATAATTTTGTATTTATGACTAGTTATGGATGCCCTTTTTTGTGGAGCACATTGCATTGTTAGCAAGAATACATTTGCTAATCTTCACACAAACAGTGCAAAAGCACTCGGATGCACTAGATGAGAATGGAACAAACTTAAAATTATGAGTAACAGCCTTGATCCATAATTACTGTCCTAGAAAAACATTATCTCTTTTGTTCATAAGTGTACCGAATCAAGCTAAAGAAAACATGGTCACACTTAGGAGATTTTTTATTTTTCTATCTTTATTCTCTGGTTTATTTGACATATCAATGACTAAAACACCATGAATTTCTTTTATATTTCTTTCTGTTTATAGTATGTCTAAGTACCAATCAGCAGAATCATAACCTCAACACTTTCTTCAAGCCTTTTTTTGTAACTCTCAAGTTAAACATTTAAAGGACTTGAACCTTCGATCCAATGGACTGTCTATTTAAAACACCTAACCATTTTCCCTTATGCTGAATGGAACAAAAACAACTGAAGTGCAAGTTTCTTTGAATTCTACATATTTCAGACATCCAATTTTCAAATCTAGTCAGAACACGTCATAACATAAGGAAAGGATCTTTCTCATTATAAATTGAGAGAATAAACTGACCATACTTCTTCACCCCACAGCAGCTAATAGAAAATGGTTTAACAACCATATTTCTAGTTTCACACTATCTTTCAATTTCCATATAGGATTGATCATGGGGCAAGGCACAGAAAAGAATGATCTTATAACTCAAGTATGAGCAAAGGATGCAAGAGACTTGAATTAAATACCTTGTCAATGTCCTTTGAGAAAATCAATAGACTGTATCCACAAGCCCTTCTCTCCCTATATATATGTGTGTGTGTGTGTGTTTGGAAAAATACTAGAAGAGTCACCAAACCGTAGATTCCACCTCTCCCCTTGTCCCCTTGTTGTAATGAGTGTGCCTCATAGAACGTTTGGATATGGATACCCAAATCAGATTATCCCAATGGCTGACTAAAGAAAGATATGGAGTTACATAAAATAACATAAATTTAACTAAATTATATTTATACCTTTAAACATTACAAATTGATGAGAAAGAAATCTTGGTTGGGTTTTCTTGCAAAAACTCTAAGATTGAAATCTTATGTCAGATCAGTGTTCACAAAAATTTCCAACGAAAAAGGTCAGGAGTCATTAATCATGCCACCAGATTGATGGAAATCAACCAAAGAAGAAAATAAACTGTAAAAAAATTGTAAATGTGAAAAGGAGCATAACTTTTGAAAATTGGAATGAAATCTAAAACTGCACCTTGTCCCTCATCTTAAAGCACCTGAGAGCCGTAAACTAACCCAATGGATAATAGATCACTCAGTGCAGCCAATATTTGGGATGGAAAGGAGAAGCGGAATTTTTTTTGATGGACTGGATACACAAAAGAACAGAGTGGCTGGTGCAGGTGGTCAGCTGCACTCCTCTTCTCTAATCTTCTTCTTCTGTTTTGTTCTCCTCCTCCTTTTCTTCCCCCACTTTCTTTTTATTGCACCTAAACTGAGGATGCTAGACCACCCATCCCCTAAAAAGAGAGAGGGAGAGAGAAGGGGGCAGGGGGTAAAGACCTGTACACATCTTGTGACATGGTTGTTATCATGATTTAGTTATTTTGCTGGCATACACAAATTAAAAATTTAAAAAAAAATTGAAAGAGACCATAGTAGAAACTAATTCCAGCCATCCGTCAACTAAGTCCTTAATTTAAACAAAACCCCCTTTAAAATTTAAGTAGATGATGCCTAACTTTAACTCCTTGGGGCTTAAAATATACAAAATGGGACTAAATGTAAAAGCCCACTATTTAGCTAATCATCTTTCTCTATTTTATATTTTTATCTTGTGCGCCTTAAACCCACAACACCTGTATCATGTGGCAATATAATGTCCACTTCTAAGACAATAATACCAAAAACTAGATCGCTGGTCATCCTAAAAGGAGTCTGCTAGCTATTCTGATTCATCTAACCATGGAACACCTTTCATGCACCTCCTACCTATATCTAGAGACTGAAATTTTTCCACCATAGAATGGTTTGCACCAATCTGATCTTCTAAACATGATTTTTGAAGTGGTATTCTACTCTGACATGATTTTACCATCCATCCAAAAGCTCAAAGCAACAATGAGATTTTTTATAAGCTTACAAAGTGATATTATCATAATGTGGCATGAGTAGACCAAGAATCAAGACAGTAGAGGATAGCAAGGCACTATATCATATATTCCCGCCAGTCTTTTATCCACATGCACATATTCATTATGTTTACAGAAAGAAGCTCTGCCTCGTTATAGAAAATTGAAACTCTAGTTTCTTCAAACCTATTTCTGAGCAACAAGTTCCTGGTTAACCAGAAATTCTATCTCCATAAAATTTTAGGAAACATCTCCAGGAGTCGTTGGGAGAAGGCTTAGATGAGTTGAGTTGAGTTGATCTCCAGGAGTCCTCAAACCTGCGTGTTGCAATTGGCATAAAAGTACCACCATGACCAAGAACTCATGAACCCAAGTTCAAGACCTCAAACCATCATGACCAAGATGACAGACTGAGACCAAATACACACAATATCTAGAGGCTATCTTAAATCTCCAGTGACATAAATATCAGATATGGAAAGGATATCCCTATCCTTCATAATTGGATTGGCAGAATCGCATATCCCATCAATAATTCAAGTTTAGAAGCTCCCAGTCTCCTCGATATCATCGATTTTCTCTCTCATTCCTCTCAATTTTCTTTTTGTTTTTTTAATTTCAAATAATGTGTGGGCGTATAATCAAATAATGGGCAAAAGGAACAAGTATTTACACGAAATAAACTAAATAATCTAAACGTTCTTGAGCTCATGTACACAAAAACAATGGACAAAAGGAACCCAAAGAAAGGCAATTCCGAGAGAGAAATAGAAAGGGGCTTACTGTATCCCATAATCCGGTTGCCCGGGCCCTCTGCGACATGAAAATAGTCAGGCCATCGTGCCAGATAAGTCATGTAGAACGACATGTTGAACTGATAGAATGCAAGAAAGGAGGGGCGAAAGAGAGATAAATATAATAGAAGAGAGGAGAATAAGAGGAACTACAAAGAGGGGAGAGAGAGAGAGAGGGTTTACGGTTTCGGTAAGGTGGTCGAAATTGACGGGGGCGAAGCGAAGGAGGTCGTTGCAGCAGAACCTGCGGATGGTCGTCATCGGAAGGGAAGGAGGAGAAAGGCGGCCTTGCGAACCTTCCGAACCCTACTTGACAAGCCCTTCTCCGACCTTGGTCGTGGAGGCCAGTTAAGTGGAGAGTGCCGCTGGGTACAATTGGAAGAGGGGAAAAGGCTATCCTTCGTGGGCTATACCGTCTCTTTTTGATTCATGTGAAACGGTATAGTTTTACTATAATATTACATTCTAATTATGACCATTAAAAATAGTTCATCTTTATTTTAAAATTGTAGTCATTTCCTTCATTCTACTTTATCGTCATTTTTTTTTTGATTTCATTTATACAAGAAAAACTCTTTCTTCCCTCTCGCTCTGGCTTTCGAATGCTAAGGAATCAGTCCAAGATTTGAGCAAGATCCTGAGCCCTCGCTATGAGGAGTCCGCTCAAAAGAAAATATTTCAGCTTCGAGGCTGGAATACCTGGCTACTTAAGTCTTTATACAAAAACTTCTAGAGGAAATGTCATCCGCAACACGTAGTAAAAAGTCATTGTTCACATTTCTTTATAAAGCTCATTTATTACACCAACTGTTTTTTCTCGTTAGAGAAAGTTAATGTGTGACCAAACCGTTTAATGCACGGGTAACTTCCTTAGACCAGAATAGTTATGACATTCCGAGAGTCATAACTGTTTAGAGTTTACTGTTTTGTAGCACGAATGTCATACTATATAACTTATGAACTGGGGTGTCGTCAGAGTATTTCGGCGGCCTATATTTTCCGTTATTTCCTATCCATATAGCTCTAGTTACAAACCTACGACACCCGTGCTCTGGAGTGTCCTCATAAAAGCTACGACACCCCAGATTTACTGTTAAGAGACCGTAGTTATAAGCCTACGACACCCGTGCTTATAACTGACCATGGAGAGACAATGGGAATGGATATAAAGAAGAGGAAGAAGGGGGAGGGGCATTCTACGGAGGGCCAAAAGGAGAAGAGGGGGGAGCGACTCCCCAGTTTAAACCTTAAGAGTCCCGGAATGGGTGTCGTCGCCTTAAAGCTAGGGTGTCGTCAGATGAGAGCTGGGGTGTCATCGCCTTAAACATAGGGTGTCGTCATGCTAAAGCTGGGGTGTCGTAAGAGCCTAAGTCAGGGATGTTGTCGGTCCCCGCCTTAATAGTCCCCGCACTGGTGTCGTCGCGCTAAAGCTAGGGTGTCATCGGACAGAGCTGCGGTATCGTAACAGCCTAATTCGGGATGTCATCGGTCCCCGCCTTAACAATCCCGGCACGGGTGTGTCGCCTTAAAGCTAGGGTATCGTCGCGCTAAAGCTGGGGTGTCGTAAGAGCCTAAGTCGTCGGTCCCCGCCTTAACAGTCCGGCACGGGTGTCGTCGCCTTAAAGCTAGGGTATCGTCGCGCTAAAGCTGGGGTGTCGTAAGAGCCTTAGTCGTTGGTCCCCGCCTTAACAGTCCCTGCATGGGTATCGTCGCCTTAAAGCTAGGGTATCGTCGCGCTAAAGCTAGGGTGTCGTAAGAGCCTAAGTCGTCGGTCCCCATCTAACAGTCCCACACGGGTGTCATCGCCTTAAAGCTAGGGTGTCGTTGCTCTAAAGCTAGGGTGTCGTAAGAGCCTAAGTCGTCGGTCCCCACCTTAACAGTCCCCGCACGGGTATCGTTGCCTTAAAGCTAGGGTATCGTCGCACTAAAGATGGGGTGTCGTAAGAGCCTTAGTCGTCGGTCCCCGCCTTAACAGTCCCCGCACGGGTGTCGTGCCTTAAAGCTAGGGTGTCGTCGCGCTAAAGCTAGGGTGTCGTAAGAACCTAATTCATCGGTCCCCACCTTAACAATCCCCACACGGGTGTCGTCGCCTTAAAGCTAGGGTGTCGTCGCTCTAAAGCTGGGGTGTCGTAAGAGCCTAAGTCGTCGGTCCACGCCTTAACAGTCCCACACGGGTGTCATCGCCTTAAAGCTAGGGTGTCGTCGCGCTAAAGCTGGGGTGTCATAAGAGCCTAAATCGTCGGTCCCCGCCTTAACAGTCCCTACATGGGTGTCATCGCCTTAAAGCTAGGGTGTCGTCGCGCTAAAGCTGGGGTGTTGTAAGAGCCTAAGTCATCGGTCCCTGCCTTAACAGTCCCTGCACGGGTGTCGTCACCTTAAAGCTAGGGTGTCATCGCGCTAAAGCTGAGGTGTCGTAAGAGCCTAAGTCGTCGGTCCCCGCCTTAAGAGTCCCGCATGGGTGTCGTGGCCTTAAAGCTAGGGTGTCGTCATGCTAAAGCTGGGGTATCGTAAGAGCCTAAGTCGGAGATATCATTGCCTTAAAGCTAGGGTGTCGTTCGATGAGAGCTGGGGTGTCGTAACAGCCTAATTGTGTTGTTGTATTTCTTCAAGTGAGGTGTCGCATTTTTTTAACCATGGTGTCCTAATGCTTTGTCATGATATATTGACAGCTAAATCTATGGATATCATTGTTCATGACTGTGTGCCTATATTTCCACAGACGATGCTAAAATTATAGATCGAAAAGAAATCAAGCACACTCCCGGTCATGCACCTTCACCCATCGCTCCAAAAGCAGGGGTTGATACTGTAGTTCCTCAAACTGGAATGGAATTCAATTAAGCAGATGAAGTATATACTTTCTACAATGGATACGCAAAAAGAGTTGGTTTTGGAATCACAACAGTGTGTAGCAGGGCTACGATACCCCATGCTCATAAGTGACCACGGAGAAGAATCCCTGCGATACCCCAGGAGCAATTCGGCGAAAATCCTTCGCGACACCCCAGTTGAGACCTTACGACACCCTAGCGACAACGCTACGACACCTATGCTTATAGCTTTAAGGCGACGACACCCCGCTTTAACAGTCACCTCATGGGTGTCGTCGCCTTAAAGCTAGGGTGTCATCAGATGCGAGCTGGGGTGTCGTTAACAGTCTGAGTCGGGGATGTCGTCGGTCCCCCCCTAACAGTCCCCGCATGGGAGCCGTCGCCTTAAAGCTAGGTTGTCGTCAGATGAGAACTGGGGTGTCGTTAACAGCCTGAGTCGGAGATGTTGTCATTCGTGACACCCCAGTTGAAACCTTACGACACCCTAGCACCAATTCTACGACACCCGTGCCTATAACTGACCACGGAGAGAAGGCCCGCGATACCCCATGATGAATTCGGCCGAAAAATAGTGAGGACACCCCAGTTAAATTATTAAGAAACCCAAGTTACAAACCTAAGACACCCGTTCACGCTTAGGAAAAACTTTACCACATCGCAGGATGAAGTCGGTCGAAAAATAGTTACAACATCCAAGCTCCCTTATCCTTCGGTCTGGCAGCAAACACAAAAGTTACTAAAATTTCTTTTTATTCATCACACAAAGAAAGACAAGAAGAAAAGAAAAGAAAAAAGTACAGAAGCTGTCACTGGGGCTTGTCATCTTCTCAGAGTGCTGTCAAGCTCCCCCCACGCTGCAAGGCTAACTCGGCGATCTAGCGCTGGAGGGACGCTACTTTCCCCTCCAGCCGGCTGTTGGCCCGATGCAGAAGCTCGATCTCTCTCATTGAAATGGCCAGGTATTGCTCGGCCGCCCTGTGGAGTCGCTCGCGGTTTGCGAGCGACGACGCAAAGACCTCCCCATCGACGGTTACCGTAGTGCGACTCCGATGGGGCCCCCCACGGCCACTGACGCCGCTGCTTGGCGCTTCAGTCGATCGCCTCTCGCCTCCAGAAGCCATCTCAGTATCCAAAAATTTTGGAAGATCAGCTGAAAAGGTGATTAACGATGGCATTCCCCCATCCATATTTAAGCTACTCCTGGCAGGTGTTTCGATTGCCTGAGCTATCAGCTCCGACGCCCCTATCGTGGAAACTCGCCACGTGCCACCATCTCAGTGGGCGCTAACAGGAAACGAAGGGTTGCGCCTCCCTCGCTGAGTTTCGGGGGATGGGGAACAAAAACCATTACTGAAGAGAGTGTCGGGAAACCAAATACACGGTTACAGTAGTAAGCTTTACGACGTCCCAAGAGGAAACCTCACGACACCCCAGTTGAAACCTTACGACACCCTAGCACCAATGCTACGACACCCGTGCTTATAAGTGACCACGGAGAGAATCCCCGCGACACCCCAGGAGGAATTCAGCCGAAAATCTTCGCGACACCCCAGTTGAAACCTCACGACACCCTAGCACCAATGCTACGACACCCGTGCTTATAACTGACCACGAAGAGAATCCCCGCGACACCCCAGGAGGAATTCGGCCGAAAATCCTTTGCGACACCCCAGTTGAAACCTCACGACACCCTAGCACCAATGCTATGACACCCGTGCTTATAACTAACCACGGAGAGAATCCCCGCGACACCCCAGGAGGAATTCAGCCGAAAATCCTTCGCGACACCCTAGCACCAATGCTACGACACCCGTGCTTATAACTGACCACGAAGAGAATCCCCACAACACCCTAGGAGGATTTTGGCCGAAAATCCTTCGCGACACCCCAATTGAAACCTCATGACACCCTTGGTAAAAACTTATGACACCACTATGATAAATTTGAACTAAGCAGGAATTTTGACGTCACCCTAGTTGTAATTCGACGGCACCCTAGTAACTCAGCTATGCCATCTTTTTGAGAAAAGTTGCATAACGTGGCCGGTTCCTATGGGTTTGCGTATTGGCAATATGCACTACAAGAGAAATAAAATATTGCGACGCCCAAATGCGTCGCAATTGCATCGCTAAACATGATATTGCGACGCAATAGCGACGCAATGACGATGTCGCTCAACTGTCCGTCGCAATACCTATTTGTCGCAATTGCGTCGCAATATTGTGACTCTCTGCGACGCATGCAAATGCATCGCTATATTTAAAAATAATTTTAAAAAATAAAATTATTATTAAATATTGCGACGCACTATATTGCGTCGCAATATTGTGACGCATCCAGATGCATCGCAATATTTAATAATAATATTTTTGGTATAATAGCGACGCAATTTGAGTCGCTAATGCGTCGCAAATAAAAATTATTTTAAAATATTGCGACGCAGGGTCATTGCGTCGCAATATTTATTAAAAATTTTTAAGATAAAATAGCGACGCATTTGTAGTCGCTAATGCATCGCTATTAAATTTATTATTACGATGCCAGATCATTGTGTTGCAATATTTAATAATAATATTTTGAAAATATTAGCGATGCAATTTCAGTCGCTAATGCATCACAAATTTTGTTTTTAAAAAAATATAAAAAATTAAAACGGTTAATACAATTTCGCTAAATCTAAATATTGATACAAACATTTTTCACTCAATCCAAACAATAATAAATTTCCAAAAAATAATTTATATATTAAAATTTTAAGTTTTTACAACATAAAAAAAGAAAAGAAAAATACATCAAGAATTTGGGCGATCACGTGGAGGCTGAAGACTCTGCGACAAGCGTCTAACCATATCCCGCAAATAATGCATCTCATCTCGCATGTCTGCAACCTCCTGATCCCGGCCTCGCATACGATCCTCAAAATCCTGCTCGACCTCCTGGCGAACCTCCTCTGCAATAGATCTGCGAAGGTCCTGTAAACGCTCGGGAGGAAGATCACCAGGAACTCGCGAGCTGGAGGCCTGATGGGGAAAAAATGTAGAAGCTCTAGTGCCCAGACCATAGACCCTGCGGTCTCGTGGCTGGGCACCAACAGCCTCCAAAAACACATGCCGACTCTCCTCTGCTGAGAGTTCGACGAGCGTCTCCCCATCAGTAGAGTCGACCTGCGATGCCTGGGAGCGAAGCTCCTCGACTCGTGTCTTGAATTATGAAATCAATAATAAATGAGTTAATAAATTTCTCAAAATAAAATTTTAGAAATTAAACAGATACTACATATATCTAATTTCTTACCGCAACCTCCCGTGATCGCGTATCGACCCAGGAACCGTCCCTCCTGGTGTGTGTCGCCCTGAATAGACAAAACTCACCAGGATCTACGCCCTCCTGCTCAGACTATAACAATAAAAAAAATGATATTAATACAAATATTTGTAAATAACTAAAATAGTAATTAAAATATTTTTGTTTTCTTACCATACGCCGTCTGTGCTCCTGAATCAAATGGAGCCCGAAGTATGGCGGGAGAGACCCGTGCCAGGACCGCCCTTCTCAGATCGGCGGTTCGTGCTGGCTGATGCGGACCTCCTGCACCAGCCATCGGACTCCCAGGCCTGCTGCCACTCATGCCAAATACCCTCTGGCACGTGCGGAGGATGCTGACCCGATGACCTCCAACGATGAAGCATGTCGGAGTATCGGCATCGCGTCAGAGCCTCCCATGCTGCCCTAATGGCATCATGGCTGGCAGGATCCCACGTAAACTTTTTCTGCATTAAAATAAACAGTTAGTTTATGAATTTATTAAGTTTAAGAAATTTTATATCACTGATAAATTGTATTTAATAAGTTTACCTAAAACTCAGAAAAATAAAACTCCCTCGTGGCTGGAGATACGTGGCGCCAATCGTAGCCACTGGGATCTGCACGCCTCTGAAATACGGCACTGATGTGGCTGGATACATGATGCTGCTCAATGAATCTATTAAAAAAATGCATGTTTATAAGTAATTGACTTAAAAACATAAACATATATTTTTAATTAGTATATACTTACATCCCCTGAGCATCAAGTCGAAGTACAGTGCGGACCGAGGGTGGAAGAACTCTCGGAGGTCTGTGCCGATCTGCTGGATGGTAATACTGCTGCAGAGATCGAAGGCTGCGCCTCTGCTGGAGATCCAAACTCTCCATCTCCGATGCTCATGTGATCTGATGTAGCAGGGCTACGTCTCTGCTCACTCCATCTGTCGTCGGTAGATCTACCTTTGCCCGTCATACTGAAAATACTAAAGATTCACACAATTAAATTACGATTAATGATTGACTATGTAAGAATTTAACTTTTTTTTTAAAAAGTTAAATTTTAAAAAACCTCTATGTTTCATCGGTGTCATTTGTTTCGTGAAATGTTGGTTCAACATCCGATGCCGTATCGGATTGCGAATCAGTTTCATTATCATCGGAAGGAAACCAAACATTTGCATCCGCAATTTCTTGGACATCACCATTTGGATCTCTAAGTGATGTTTCAGGAGCCCTTGTGTCATCCTCAATTGCATGCATTTCCATCTCATCCTCTTGAAATGCAGGGCACTCGGCTGATTGACTTGATGAACTCTCCTCTAATACGATTGTTGAACGTGGGACAATTTTAGAAACGGCCCACCAATCTCGCTTGTCGTTGCGCAAACTTGGATATCCGCAATAAAAGACTTGCTGAGCTTGGGATGCAAGGATGAATGGGTCATATTTCTGCAATCTTCGTCGATGGTTCACTTCAACCAAATTGTAGTCGTTATGAACCCTTTTGCCCACAGGAACTATCGGATCGAACCAATCACAACGAAACAATATGGTTCGTTTCATAGGCCAACCGGGATATTCAACTTCAACCACCTCTACTAACTTTCCATAATAATCCTGCATATTTGCTCCAACACTTTCTCCTTTCATACACACGCCCCAGTTCTGCGTGCCTCTTGAAGCTGCTAATCGTTCAATCTGAAATTTGTACCCATTTACAAAATAGCCAGTAGAGGTTGTTACGGTCTTCAATGGCCATTGCGATAGACATTTAATGAAAATATTGTCGGTTGTGGACCATGGACCGTTGACCTATAAATTAATAAGCTATTGACATCAATTCAAAAAATAATAGCCATTATCGAAATTGATTGAGTGATACTACTCACAAATTCATAAAACCAGTAAGCAAACTCCGTTTCTAATTTCTGCCCAATTGCAACTTGACTGATGTCGGGATTCATTTGTCATTGTCTATCACAAAATATCCTTATGGGATGAAAAGGATGAAAACTAATGTTAGAAATTAAATATTGTAGTATATTATTATTTAAATTTAAATTTTCAATTTAGCATTGAAGTATACACTTACTCAATATATGGATCGACTTCTCGACAGTTCATTAGGATGTAATAATGTGCTGCATTATACTCCATATCGCTAAGATTTTTTGACTTCTGCCCACCAAATGAACGGCCGATAGCTTTAAAAATTGATATTCTACCGTCATTAGCTTCTGCTTCGTTCACACATACGTCATCGTTACGACCATGATTTCGGCTCCTCGTGTGGATGTGACCCTCAAAGTAATGTGAGGCAAAAGCTAAAACTTCTTCGACCAAGTGTGCATTGCATATAGAACCTTCAACCCTTGCCTTATTACGCACATTATTTTTTAACTTCTTAAGATACCTATATGTAAAGTTGCAACAAAAAATTAACTAATTTTTCAAGCAATGAAATAATATTTGAAATGTCAACATATCTTACTGATGTATATATTTACCTCTCGAAAGGATACATCCAGCGATACTGCACGGGACCAGCTATGCTCGCTTCGTATGGCAAGTGAACCGGTAAATGCTCCATTGAGTCAAAAAAACTGGGAGGAAATATTCGCTCAAGCTTACATAAAATAATTGAAATTTTCTCCTCAAGCCTTGCCATGGATACAGAAGTAATGACTGCGGCAGATAACTCCTTGAAGAATAAGCTGAGCTCCGTAATTGCCTTCCAGACATGTTGCAGAAGCAACTCACGAAAAGCTATAGGTAATAACCGTTGCATGAAAACATGGCAGTCGTGACTCTTCATGCCGAACAACTTGAGCTTATGCATGTCCACACACCTACCGATATTTGAGGCATAACCATCTGGAAATTTTAACCCTCTAAGCCAGTTACATAAAACTTCTCGTGAATTTCTGTCAAGAGTGTTACATGCTTTAGGATAGGTCCCATCGGCACTCCTTCTCAAATCACCTCTTCTGCAGTACTGATTAAGTTCTTCTCTTGACTTTGCAGTATCTTTTGTTTTTCCCGGGATGTTTAGCACCGTGTTAAATATGTTATCAAAGAAATTTTTCTCGATATGCATAACATCCAAGTTGTGCCGGATGAGATTTGTGCTCCAATAAGGCAAATCCCAAAATATACTTCGCTTCTTCCAGTTATGTTCTTTACATATACGGCCATTTATTCTATCTGCATCCGGTTCCCATGCATACATCAACCCCAAATGCTCTATAGAATCAAATAGATCCGTGCCGAACCTCACCGGTTCGGCAAATTTTGTGACTGTTTGTTCTTTCGGAAGGCGATCAAGTTACGCCTGTAAGGATGATTTGGGGGCAAGAACTTCCTATGGTTATCAAACCATGACTGCTTACCACTCTTCTGCAATGTAAATGCATTCGAATCATACATGCAATGAGGGCATGCCAGACGTCCAGCAGTGCTCCAACCAGACAACATTGCATATGCCGGAAAATCACTTATTGTCCACATCAAAGCAGCTCTCATTAAGAAATTTTGTTTCATAGAAATGTCGTATGCTACGACTCCTGTTTCCCACAACATTTTCAATTCGGCCACCAACGGTTGCAGAAAGACATCAATCTTTTCCTTTGGATTTGATGGTCCTGGAACCAAAACGGTTAAAAACATTGCAGTATCTTTCATGCAATGTTACAACAAGACTTTTTATTCAGCATTACATAATTTAATGCATCATTTAGTTTGCAGCAGAATATAAATAATCAAGACATAACAAATGTAAATAGTTACAAATGCACAAATACTATTGCATAAACATTCTGCTTAAATTAATTATTGCATAAACATTATACAAAATTTTTTATTGCATACGGCCCCCCCTGTTAAGAAAAAAAAAATTTTTTTTTTTGACAGTGGCCTGGCCACCGTGGCCAGGCCACTGCCGGCCACGGCAACGGCCGTGGCCGGAGAAGACGGCCATGGCAGCGGCCGTGGCCGGAGCGAAATCATTAAAAAAAAGGGGGGGCGGGGGGGGGTTTCCCCCCCCCCCCCGTTATGAAAAAAAAATTTTTTTTTTTGACAGTGGCCTGGCCACCGTGGCCAGGCCACTGCCGGCCACGGCAGCGGCCGTGGCCGGAGAAGACGGCCACGGCAGCGGCCGTGGCCGGACAAGAAATAAAAGGGGGGGGGGGCGGGGGGGTTCCCCCCCCCCCTGTTAGGAAAAAGAATTTTTTTTTTTTTGACAGTGGCCTGGCCACTGCCAGCCACGGCAGCGGTCGTGGCCGAGAAGACGGCCACGGCAGCGGCCGTGGCCAGAGAAGACGGCCATGGCAGTGGCCGCGGCCACGGCTGTGGCCGGACAAGAAACAAAAGGGGGGGGGGGGCGGGGGGGTTTCCCCCCCCCTGTTATGAAAAAAAAAATTTTTTTTTTTGACAGTGGCCTGGCCACCGTGGTCAAGCCACTGCCGGCCACGGCAGTGGCCGTGGCCGGACAAGAAATAAAAGGGGGGGGGGGGGGGGGGGGGGGTTTCCCCCCAGCCCCCCTGTTAAGAAAAAAAAAAAAAAATTTGACAGTGGCCTGGCCACCGTGGCCAGGCCACTGCAGGCCACGGCCCCCCCCGGCCCCCCTGTTAAGAAAAAAAAAAATTTTTTTTTGACAGTGGCCTGGCCACCGTGGCCAGGCCACTACAGGCCACGGCAGCGGCCGTGGTCGGAGAAGACGGCCACGGCAGCGGTCGTGGCCGGAGGGAAATCATTAAAAAAAAATTTTTTTTTTAGAGTGTAGGGGCTTACCTTCGTCGAGAGAAGAAGCCGGAGTCAGATGAGAACGCCGGGGAGCCGAAGGAGCGAGGTGGGAGCCGGATTTTTTTTGAGCACGGTGGCGGCGGCGGCTAGGTCAAGACGGAGAAGAAGAAGAAGAGAAGGGGGTTTATATATAAGTTCTTAGCGACGCAATTATTTGCGTCACTATATGGTCGCTATGTTTTTTTTAATTTATTCTGTCTTAGCGACGCATTAGTGCATCGCTAATGCGTCATTAATATTATTTTATTATTAATTTATAAAAAATAGCGACGCCAATAATTGCGTCGCTAATGCATCGCTAACTTGGCGCCAACATCCGGCGGGAAATTTATTTTTATTTTCTAAGCATTGCGACACAAAAATGCATCGCAATAATTTTTTAATATTTTTAATCAGCTATATATATTTTAATAATAATTACGATGCATATATTTCGTCGCAATATTTGTTTATTTTTTTTAAAAAAAATGTGTCGCTAAGACGTCGCAATATTTTTTTAATATTTATAAATGATAATATTTATAATTAATGTTAATAATTACGACGAAAAATTGCGTCGCAATATATTTTATAAAATTTTTAATTACATAAATTTATTTTAAAAAACATTGCGACGCAACTTATGCGTCGCAATATTATATTGCTTTTATTTTTAAGACTAAAATTTTTTTTTTAACTTAAAATAATTGCGACGCATAAGTGTCGTCGCAATATTTGTTTAATTTTTTCCTAAAATGAGTCGCTACGGAGTCGCAAAAAATTCTTAATTATTATTAATGTTAATATTAATAATTATGATAATTATTGCGACGCCTTATTGCGTCGCAATAATTTTTTAATATTTTTAATTAGATATATTTATTTAAAAATAATTGCGATGCAAATTATGCGTCGCAATATTTGTTTAAAATATTTTTCAAAACTTTTTAATAACTTTTTTTTTGAGTAATTATAAGTGATCCGACGGTTGCGATCGATCCAAGCCCTGATCCCGATCGGCCATGACCGATTCCAGACCGATGCGATCGGTCCGACATTGCTGGCGATCTGATGGTTCCAATCGATCCAAGCCGTGATCCTGATCGGCCACGATCGATCTCGGACCGTGGCGATCGGTCGATCAGCGACGATCCGACGGTTGCGATCGATCCAAGCCCTGATCCCGATCGGCCACGACCGATCCCGGACCGTTGCGATCGGTCCAAGATTGGCGACGATCCGACGGTTGCGATCGATCCAAGCCCTGATCCCGATCGGCCACGATCGATCCCGGACCGTTGCGATCGGTCCAAGATCGCTGGCGATCCGATGGTTCCAATCGATCCAAGCCATGATCCCGATCGGCCACGACCGATCTCGGACCGTGCGATCGGTCCGATCGGCAACGATTCGACGGTTGCGATCGATCCAAGCCCTGATCCCGATCGGCCACGACGATCCCGGACCGTTGCGATCGGTCCAAGATCGGCGACGATCCGACGATTACGATCGATCCAAGCCTGATCCCGATCGGCCACGACCGATCCCGGACCGTTGCGATCGGTCCAAGATCGCTGGCGATCGACGGTTCCAATCGATCCAAGCCATGATCCCGATCGGCCACGACCGATCTCGGACCGTGCGATCGGTCCGATCGGTGACGATCCAACGGTTGCGATCGATCCAAGCCTGATCCCGATCGGCCACGACCGATCCCGGACCGTTGCGATCAGTCCAAGATCGGCGACGATCCGACGGTTGCGATCAATCCAAGCCGTGATCCCGATCGGCCACGATCAATCTCGGACCGTGGCGATCGGTCCGATCGGTGATGATCCGATGGTTGCGATCGATCCAAGCCATATCGATCGGCCACGACCGATCCCGGACCGTTGCGATCGGTCGATTGGCAAAGATCCGACAGTTGTGATCGATCCAAGCCCTGATCCCGATCGGCCACGACCGATCTCGGACCGTTGCGATCGGTCGATCGGCAAAGATCGACGGTTGCAATCGATCCAAGCCCTGATCCCGATCGGCCACGACCGATCTCGACCATGGCAATCGGTCCGATTGGCGACGATCCGATGGTTGCGATCGATCCAAGCCCTGATCCCGATCGGCCACGACCGATCTCGGACCGTGTGATCGGTCCAAGATCGGCGACGATCCGACGGTTGCGATCGATCCAAGCCCTGATCCCGATCGGCCACGACCGATCTCGGACCGTTGCGATCGGTCCGATCGCTGGCGATCCGACGGTTCCAATCGATCCAAGCCATGATCCCGATCGGCCACGACCGATCTCGGACCGTGGCGATCGGTCCGATCGGCGACGATCCGACGGTTGCGATCGATCCAAGCCCTGATCCGATCGGCCACGATCGATCCCAGACCATTGCGATCGGTCCAAGATCGGCGACGATCTGACGATTGCGATCGATCCAAGCCCTGATCCGATCGGCCACGATCGATCCGGGCCATTGCGATCGGTCCGATCGCTGGCGATCCGATGGTTCCAATCGATCCAAGCCGTGATCCCGATCGGCCACGACGATCTCGGACCGTGGCGATTGGTCCGATCGGCGACGATCCGACGGTTGCGATCGATCCAAGCCCTGATCCCGATCGGCCAAGACCGATCCCGGACCGTGGCGATCGGTCCGATCGGCGACAATCCGACAGTTGCGATCGATCCAAGCCCTGATCCCGATCGGCCACGACGATCCCGGACCGTTGCGATCGGTCCAAGATCGCTGGCGATCCGACGGTTCCAATCGATCCAAGCGTGATCCGATCGGCCACGACCGATCTCGGACCGTGGCGATCGGTCCGATCGGCGACGATCCGACGGTTGCGATCGATCCAAGCCCTGATCCCGATCGGCCACGACCGATCCGGACCGTGGCGATCGGTCCAAGATCGGCGACGATCCGACGGTTGCGATCGATCCAAGCCCTGATCCCGATCGGCCACGACCGATCGGACCGTTGTGATCGGTCCAAGATCGGCGATGATCCGACGGTTGCGATCGATCCAAGCCGTGATCCCGATCGGCCACGACCGATCTCGGACCATGGCGATCGGTCCGATCAGCGACGATCCGACGGTTGCGATCGATCCAAGCCCTGATCCCGATGGCCACGACCGATCCGGACCGTTGCGATCGGTCCGATGCGACGATCCGATGGTTGCGATCGATCCAAGCCCTGATCCCGATCGGCCACGACCGATCCCGGACCGTTGCGATGGTCCGATCGCGACGATCCGACGGTTCCAATCGATCCAAGCCATGATCCCGATCGGCCACGACCGATCTCAGACCATGGCGATCGGTCCGATCGGCAACGATCCGACGGTTGCGATCGATCCAAGCCCTGATCCCGATCGGCCACGACCGATCCCGGACCGTTGCGATCGTCCGATCGGCGACGATCCGACGTTACGATCGATCCAAGCCCTGATCCCGATCGGCTACGACCGATCTCGGACCGTTGCGATCGGTCCGATCGCGGCGATCCGACGGTTGCAATCGATCCAAGCCATGATCCCGATCGGCCACGACCGATCTCGGACCGTGGCGATCGGTCCGATCGGCGACGATCCGACGGTTGCGATCGATCCAAGCCCTGATCCCGATCGGCCACGACCGATCCCGGACCGTTGCGATCAGTCCAAGATCGGCGACGATCCGACGGTTGCGATCAATCCAAGCCATGATCCCGATCGGCCACGATCAATCTCGGACCGTGGCGATCGGTCCGATCGGTGACGATCCGACGGTTGCGATCGATCCAAGCCCTGATATCGATCGGCCATGACCGATCCCGGACCGTTGCGATCGGTCCGATTGGCAAAGATCCGACGGTTGTGATCGATCCAAGCCCTGATCCCGATCGGCCATGACCGATCCGGACCATTGCGATCGGTTCGATCGGCAAAGATCGGACGGTTGCGATCGATCCAAGCCTGATCCCGATCGGCCACGACCGATCTCGGACCAAGGCGATCGGTCCGATTGGCGACGATCCGACGGTTGCGATCGATCCAAGCCCTGATCCCGATCGGCCATGACCGATCTCGGACCATGGCGATCGGTCCGATCGGCGACGATCCGACGGTTGCGATCGATCCAAGCCCTGATCCGATCGGCCACGATCGATCCCGGACCGTTGCGATCGGTCCAAGATCGCTGGCGATCCGACGGTTCCAATCGATCCAAGCCGTGATCCCGATCGGCCACGACCGATCTTGGACCGTGGCGATCGGTCCGATCGGCGACGATCGACGGTTGCGATCGATCCAAGCCCTGATCCCGATCGGCCACGATCGATCCCAGACCGTTGCGATCGGTCCAAGATCGGCGACGATCCGACGATTGGGATCGATCAAGCCCTGATCCCGATCGGCCACGATCGATCCCGGGCCGTTGCGATCGGTCCAAGATTGCTGGCGATCCGACGGTTCCAATCGATCCAAGCCGTGATCCCGATCGGCCACGACCGATCTCGGACCGTGGCGATCGGTCCGAT
Source organism: Calamus simplicifolius (assembly GCA_900491605.1). Taxonomy (NCBI): domain Eukaryota; kingdom Viridiplantae; phylum Streptophyta; class Magnoliopsida; order Arecales; family Arecaceae; genus Calamus; species Calamus simplicifolius. The sequence goes on from UESW01004294.1 coordinate 212,172, forward strand.
CGGCGATGATCCGATGGTTGCGATCGATCCAAGCCCTGATCCCGATCGGCCACGACCGATCCGGACCGTGGCGATCGGTCCAAGATCGGCAACAATCCGACGGTTGCGATCGATCCAAGCCCTGATCCGATCGGCCACGATCGATCCGGACCGTTGCGATCGGTCCAAGATTGCTGGGATCCGACGGTTCCAATCGATCCAAGCCGTGATCCCGATCGGCCACGACCGATCTCGGACCGTGGCGATCGGTCGATCGGCGACGATCCGATGGTTGCGATCGATCTAAGCCCTGATCCCGATCGGCCACGACCGATCCCGGACCGTGGCGATCGGTCCGATCGGCGACGATCCGACGGTTGCGATCGATCCAAGCCCTGATCCCGATCGGCCACGACCGATCCCGGACCGTTGTGATCGGTCCAAGATCGACGATCCGACGGTTGCGATCGATCCAAGCCGTGATCCCGATCGGCCACGACCGATCTCGGACCGTGGCGATCGGTCCGATCGGTGACGATCCAACGGTTGCGATCGATCCAAGCCCTCATCCCGATCGGCCATGACCGATTCCAGACCGATGCGATCGGTCCGACATTGCTGGCGATTCGACGGTTCCAATCGATCCAAGCCGTATCCCGATCGGCCACGACCGATCTCGGACCGTGGCGATCGGTCCGATCGGCGATGATCCGACGGTTGCGATCGATCGAAGCCCTGATCCCGATCGGCCACGACCGATCCCGAACCGTTGCGATCGGTCCAAGATCGGCGACGATCCGACGGTTGCGATCGATCCAAGCCGTGATCCTGATCGGCCACGACCAATCTCGGACCGTGGCGATTGGTCCGATCGGTAACGATCCAACGGTTGCGATCGATCCAAGCCCTTATTCCGATCGGCCACGATCGATTTTGGACCGATCGCTATTTAACATAATTAATTTTTTTAATATATTACGATGCATAGGGTAGCGTGGTAATTTTTTAATATGATAATTATATTATATAAAAAATTAATTTTAATTATATAATTATGATGCAATAAGTGCATCGCTATATTAAAACATAATTTCTTAATTAATTTTTTGGTTCATTACGTCGCTAATGCGTCGCTATTTAACATAATTAATTTTTTAAAAACATTGCAACGCACTGTGTTACGTCGCAATTATTTTTTCTCATATTTATACTTTATAAAATTTAATTTTATTTAAAATAATTGCGATGCATTTATTGCATCGCTAAATTAAAAATAATTTTAATTTATTTTCTGGTTTCTTGCATCGCTATTTAAAATATTTAATTTTTTTTTAAAACATTGCGACGCACTAAATGCATCGTAATATTTTTTTAATATTTATACTTTAAAAAATTTAATTTCATTTAAATTATTTGTGATGCAATTGATGCATCGCTAAATTAAAAATAATTTTTCTAATTTTCTTGTTTATTGCATCGCTAATGCATCGCTATTTAATATATTTAATTCTTTTAAAAATATTGCGACGCACTGTGTTGCGTCGCAATATTTTTTCTGATATTTAAATTTTATAAAATTTAATTCCAATTAAATTATTTACGATGCAATTGCTGCATTACTAAATTAAAAATAATTTCTCTAATTTTCTATTTTATTGCGTCGCTAATGCGTCGCTATTTAACATATTTAATTCTGTTCAAAACATTGCGATGCACTGAGTTGCGTCGCAATATTTTTTTCCAATATTTAAATTTTATAAAAAATTAATTTAAAAATATTACGATGCATTAATTGCGTCACAATATTAAAATATTAATTTTTTTTGATTTTCAGGTTAATTGAGTCGCTAATGCGTCGCTAATTGCGTCACAATATTTTGTTGTCACAGAGGCGTCGCAAAGTGGTCGCAATTTAGCGACTCAATTATGCGTCGCTAAACTTGCGTCGCTATTTCAGTATTTTCTTGTAGTGATGATCGTGGCGCTCCTGGTGTCCTTTCATATTTCTCTGAGGTCGACATAAAAAATTTTCTGAACCCTAGAGGTCCTTCGTTTGTTGCTCAAGAAGCCACGAGTATTCTAAATTTTTTTCATAGTTCTTCCTTCCATCTACTTCATTCATGGAGATGAATGCTTTCGTTTGTGGATGAAGACCACGAACAAAGAAGAACCAAAAGGAGAAAATGGCGGAACAGAGCAAGGACATCGTTCTTCATTCGAATGAGGATATGTCTCCTTCAAGTATGTTTATCCCTTTGTTAAGATATTATGACATCCTCTCTTAAAATGTCATGACACCTTAGTTCATACATAATGGCACCCAGCTGACTAGTATGTTTTACCCTCTGTTTTAGATGACATAAAAATTATTCCAGTCCCCCGAGTGAAGGCTTCTCAGCTGTTTAAGAATAGTTGCAGGCCCGTCGTATACGTTCAGAAGGTTTGGAAGATGGGATTTACCAGCATAGAAAACTTATTCGAAGGACCCCATTTGGTGCCTTCGTCAACATGCAGACTTTCACAGTCGATGAGCAACTGCTAGCAGACATCATAAGATGTCACAATGGAAGCGACGAGTTTATTTTCTGTGGTAAGCCGATTCTATTCAGTGCCGACAAAGTCGCACTTATTCTTGGCCTTCCAGCTCATGGGAAGAAGATCGACACCTCCAGCCAATTGTTCAACGGAAGGTTGTTCAGACGATTTGGCCAGGGTTTAGATCTTCATCAAGAAGGTTTGGAGAAGTTAATTTTTCGACTTCGATCATCTAAGGTACAGGAAGATGTTGAGTACACCGTCAGACTTTGGATCGCCTACATGTTTGCCATGTTTTTGGCTTTAAAGTCTAATCAGAGATGTCCACGGTATCTCATCCAGCACTTGGATGACTTAAGTCAGCTGGATAAGATCGATTGGGCTTCGACATTCAAAGAGCTGATTGTTCTGGCTCTTCCAGAAGTAGCTGCTTGCTTGCGTTCCGAGGAGCTGGTCAACTCAAAGAGAGCACAAAAGGTTAGGAGGCAGCCTACCCTATTCGGATGCTCGGTAGCGCTGATGGTAAGGATTATTGAGATGCAGAAATAGTGTCTTTAGTATAATTTCTTTATTAATATTACATTTTTTTATATCCAAAAATTATCATGTTCAAGCATGGTTTCTCAAGCATACATCAATGAGAGCACCAGCATATCCTGATAAACTGCTCCGGCTGTTGAAGTGGTATAATAACCAAATGAAGATCCAACGGGTTCGGGTTGCCAACATGCAGCCTCACGACTTGGTAAGCTAGTACATTGCTTCATTGTTCTGACCATATTTTTTTACTTAATGTGTTAATATTTTCACTTAATATTAATTTGTTTATCATCTTGCTTTGCAGTTGGAAGGAGCTACTGTACCACTGTCAGAGGAGCGCTGGCTTCTCAGTCAACAGACAGCAGCATTGCCTGAACCAACAGAGCACTGCGAAAGCTGTGCCGAGTTGATGATTGAATTGGCCTACGTTAAGGATCAACTCGACGAGCTCAGGCACAGGCTATCCATTGCTGAGAGCCTCCTCAGTTCCATGCTCAGAAAGGAAAGCAGTGCAATAAATGAGGAGGACAAGGGAGATGGGAAGACAGAGGAGGGGCTTTCCCTGGACTGTCATCTTGAGCCTGTTAAAGGAAATACTTAGGAGAATAAGATGGAGGAGGAGAATAAGATGGATGAGGACCAAGAGGAGAAGAGATTGGAGGGGAAATCCCTGGACGATAAAATAGAGCATGGGATTGAAAATAAAGAGGAGGAGAAGAGCGGGGAGGGGCATTCTACGGAGGGCCAAGAGGAGTCCAAATCTGATAAGAAACTTGGCTCCCCTGCTCCAAAGGTTGATGATGTTGACATAGAAATCGTTGGAATGCCTTCTCTTGTTAGGAGGGTTAAAAAAGAGCTGAGGAAGCAAAAGGCATCCAAGGTTAGAGGAGATTCTTATGAGACAGCCCATCCTAGAAAGTCGTCAAAGACAGTAGGAACATCAAAGCCCAGCACAACGGTCGAAGATGATCAAATTATTATAAATTTTTTTTTGAACGAACGATTAACCGACGAGACCGTGTACACCAATAAGTTAAGTGGCATTGTAACAAGGAAAGGTCTTCGGAATCTCATTAACAATAATATGATAATAAATGATGTAACTATTTCAAGAAACCTTTTCTAGTTATTGATTTTAGAATTATATTAATCGGTTTACATTCCATTGGCAGATAATTGATGCCGACCAGGAGTTTTTGATGAGCAACTGGATAAAGCATCCGGACCGATACCATAAGTGCATCTTTGCATCAGTTTTCATACCCGCTATGTGTCTGAATTCTCTATTAACTCCTCATGAACTCGCTGCATCATTAGGGGCTTCGATATTTGACGATGTATCCGATGAAGATAAGGCCCAATTCTGGTTTCTATTCACCATAATAAACTCCAACAACTTGCACTGGCATCTTGTTGCTGTCGACATGGAAAGAAAGGTGTTCATGCACCTGAATTCATTAAAACACATTGCCAAGTACAAGGCTAATGCGAAGAAATGACATACAATTCTTGGCCACATATTCCATATCTACTGCGATAAGGAGGAGGTGATGACTTGGCCGATGGAAGAGATTTTGGATTGCCCAAGTCAACCGACCAGATCGCTGGATTGCATCCTATATTGTCTGAGATACATGGAATGTCTTGCTCGACGGGACAATCCTGATATGAAGATGGATTTCACGATGGAGGAAGTAAGAGAATACTGGCGACAATTAGCTGCGACGATATTAAGAGAGGGCCTCAAGCAAAAGATCGACGACCTTGTCGTAAACTGTTCTCAATTTTTCATTCTTCTTTCATTAAAAATTTAATGTAATTTATTCATATTAACACAGTTTCATATTGAATGCAAATGCAAATATTTTATATTGAGAACATGGTTGTCCTCGATTTATTCATATTTATGCCTTTTCTACTTCATAATTTCTTAAGTTTTCATATATGATGTCGTAAATTGAAAACTAGAATGTCATAAATTGAGAACAGGGGTGTCGTAGGATTTTGCCTTTCGGGTGTCATCGAGCTAAAGCTAGGGTGTCGTTAGTCCAGAGCTGGGGTGTCATCGCGCTAAAAGCATTAGTGTCCTTTCATGAGAACAGGGGTGTCGTAGGATTTTTGCCTTTCGGGTATCGTCGAGCTAAAGCTTGGGTGTCGTTAGCCCAGAGCTGGGGTGTCGTTGCGCTAAAAGAATTGGTGTCCTTTTGTGAGAATAGGGGTGTCATAGGATTTTTGCCTTTCGGATGTCATTGAGCTAATGCTAGGGTGTCGTTAGCCCAGAGCTGGGGTGTCGTTGAGCTAAAAGCATTGGTGTCCTTTCGTGAGAACAGGGGTGTCGTAGGATTTTTGCCTTTCGGGTGTCGTCAAGCTAAAGCTAGGGTGTCATTAGCCCAGAGCTAGGGGATCGTCGCCTTAAAGCTAGGGTATCGTCGCCTTAAATCTAGGGTATCATCGCGCTAAAGCTAGGGTGTCGTAAGAGCCTAAGTCGTTGGTCCCTGCCTTAACAGTCCCCACATGGGTGTTGTCGCCTTAAAGCTAGGGTGTTGTCGCTCTAAAGCTGGGGTGTCGTAAGAGCCTAAGTCGTCGGTCCCCGCCTTAACAGTCCCCACATGGGTGTCATCACCTTAAAGCTAGGGTGTCATCGTGCTAAAGCTGGGGTGTCGTAAGAGCCTTAGTCGTCGGTCCCCACCTTAATAGTCCCCGCACGGGTGTCGTCGCCTTAAAGCTAGGGTGTCGTCGTGCTAAAGCTATGGTGTCGTAAGAACCTAATTCATCGGTCCCCGCCTTAACAATCCCCGCACGGGTGTTGTCGCCTTAAAGCTAGGGTGTCGTCGCTCTAAAGCTGGGATGTCGTAAGAGCCTAAGTCGTCGGTCCCCGCCTTAACAGTCCCCACATGGGTGTCGTCGCCTTAAAGTTAGGGTGTCATCGCTCTAAAGCTGGGGTGTCGTAAGAGCCTAAGTCGTTGGTCCCCGCCTTAACAGTCCCTACATGGGTGTCATCGCCTTAAAGCTAGGGTGTTGTCGCGCTAAAGCTGGGGTGTTGTAAAAGCCTAAGTCGTCGGTCCCCGCCTTAACAGTCCCCGCACGGGTGTCGTCGCCTTAAACCTAGGGTGTCATCGCGCTAAAGCTAGGGTGTCGTAATAGCCTAAGTCGTCGGTCCCCGCCTTAACAGTCCCCGCACGGGTGTCGTCGCCTTAAAGCTAGGGTGTCATCATTCTAAAGCTGGGGTGTCGTAAGAGCCTAAGTCAGAGATATCGTCGCCTTAAAGCTAGGGTGTCGTTCGATGAGAGTTGGGGTGTCGTAACAGCCTAATTGTGTTGTCGTATTTCTTCAAGTGAGGTGTCTTATTTTTTTAACCATGGTATCCTAATGCTTTGTCATGATATATTGACAGCTAAATCTATGGATATCATTGTTCATGACTGTGTGCCTATATTTCCACAGACGATGCTGAAATTATAGATCGAAAAGAAATCGAGCACACTCCCGGCCATGCACCTTCACCCATCGCTCCAAAAGCAGGGGTTGATACTGTAGTTCCTCAAACTAGAATGGAATTCAATTAAGCAGATGAAGTATATAGTTTCTACAATGGATACGCAAAAAGAGTTGGTTTTGGAATCACAACAGTGTGTAGCAGGGCTACGATACCCCGTGCTCATATGTGACCATGGAGAAGAATCCCTGCGACACCCCAGGAGCAATTCGGCCAAAAATCCTTCGCGACACTCTAGTTGAGACCTTACGACACCCTAGCGACAATGTTACGACACCTGTGCTTATAGCTTTAAGGCAACGACACCCCGCTTTAACAGTCACCTCATGGGTGTCGTCGCCTTAAAGCTAGGGTGTCATCAGATGCGAGTTAGGGTGTCATTAACAGCCTGAGTCGGGGATGTCGTTAGTCTCCCCCTAACAGTCTCCGCATGGGAGCCGTCGCCTTAAAGCTAGGGTATCGTTAGATGAGAACTGGGGTGTCGCTAACAGCCTGAGTCGGAGATGTTGTCAATCGTGACACCCCAGTTGAAACCTTACGACACCCTAGCACCAATTCTACGACACCCGTGCTTATAACTGACCACGGAGAGAAGGCCCGCGACACCCCACGATGAATTCGGCCGAAAAACAGTGAGGACACCCCAGTTGAATTATTAAGAAACCCAAGTTACAAACCTAAGACACACGTTCACGCTTAGGAGAAAACTTTACCACATCCTAGGATGAAATCAGCTGAAAAATAGTTACGACATCCAAGCTCCCTTATCCTTCGGTCTGGCAGCAAACACAAAAGTTACTAAATTTTTTTTTATTCATCACACAAAGAAAGACAAGAAGAAAAGAAAAGAAAAAAGTACAGGAGCCCTCACTGGGGCTTGTCATCTTCTCAGAGTGCTGTCGAGCTCCCCCCACGCTGCAGGGCTAACTCGACAATCTAGCGCTGAAGGGACGCTATTTGCCCCTCCAGCCGGCTATTGGTCCGACGCAGAAGCTCGATCTCTCTCATTGAAATGGCCAGGTATTGCTCGACCGCCCTGTGGAGTCGCTCGCGGTTTGCGAGGGACGATGCAAAGACCTCCCCATCGACGGTTACCGTAGTACGACTCTGATGGGGCCCCCCACGGCCACTGACGCCGCTGCTTGGCACTTCAGTCGATCGCCCTTGACCTCCAAAAGCCATCTCAGTATCTAAAAATTTTAGAAGATCATCTGAAAAGGTGATTAACGATGGCATTCCTCCATCCATATTTAAGCTACTCATGGCAGGTGTTTCGATTGCCCGAGCTATCAGCTCCGGCTCCCCTATCGTGGAAACTCGCCACGTGCCACCATCTTAGTGGGCGCTCATAGGAAACGAAGGGTTGCGCCTCCCTCGCTGAGTTTTGGGGGATGGGGAACAAAAACCATTACTGAAGAGAGTGTTGGAAAACCAAATACACGGTTACCGTAGTAAGCTTTACAACGTCCCAAGAGGAAACCTCACGACACCCCAGGAGGAATTCGGCCGAAAATCCTTCGCGACACCCTAATTGAAACCTCACGACACCCTAGCACCAATGCTACGACACCTGTGCTTATAACTAGCCACAGAGAGAATCCCCGCGACACTCCAGGAGGAATTCAGCCGAAAATCCTTCGCGACACCCCAGTTGAAACATCACGACACCCTAGCACCAATGCTGCGACACCCATGCTTATAACTGACCACGGAGAGAATCCCCGCGACACCCCAGGAGGAATTCGGCCGAAAATCCTTCGCGACACCCCAGTTGAAACCTCACGACACCCTAGCACCAATGCTATGACACCCGTGCTTATAACTAACCACAGAGAGAATCCCCGCGACACCCCAAGAGGAATTCAGCCGAAAATCCTTCGCGATACCCCAGTTGAAACCTCATGACACCCTAGCACCAATGCTACGACACCCGTGCTTATAACTGACCACGGAGAGAATTCCCATGACACCCCAGGAGGATTTTGGCTGAAAATCCTTCGCGACACCCAGTTGAAACCTCACGACACCCTTGGTAAAAACTTATGACACCACTATGATAAATTTGAACTAGGCAGGAATTCTGACGTCACCCTAGTTGTAATTCGATGACACCCTAGTAACTCAGCTATGCCATCTTTTCGAGAAAAGTTGCATAACGTGGCCGGTTCCTTTGGGTTTGCATATTAGCGATATGATCGTGGTGCTCCTAATGTCCTTTCATATTTCTCTAAGGTCGACATAAAAATTTTTTTGAACCCTAGAGGTCCTTCGTTTGTTGCTCGAGAAGCCACCGGTGTTCTAAATTTTTTCCATAGTTCTTTCTTCCATCTACTTCATTCATGGAGATGAATGCTTTCGTTTGTGGATGAAGACCGCGAACAAAGAAGAACCAGAATGAGAAAATGGCAGAACAGAGTAAGGACATCGTTCTTCATTCGAATGAGGATGTGTCTCCTTCAAGTATGTTTATCCCTTTGTTAAGATATTATGACATCCTCTCTTAAAATGTCATGACACCCTAGTTTATACATAATGGCACCCAGTTGACTAGTATGTTTTACCCCCTTTTAGATGACATAAAAATTATTCCAGTCCCCCGAGTGAAGGCTTCCCATCTGTTTAAGAATAGTTGCAGGCCCGCCGTATATGTTCAGAAGGTTTGGAAGATGGGATTTACCAGATAGCATATAAAACTTATTCGAAGGACCACATTTGGTGCCTTCGTCGACATGCAGACTTTCACAGTCGATGGGCAACTGCTAGCAGACATCATAAGATGTCACAATGGAGATGACGAGTTTATTTTCTGTGGTAAGCCGGTTCTATTCAGTGCCAACAAAGTCACACTTATTCTTGGCCTTCCAGCTCATGGGAAGAAGATCGACACCTCCAGCCAGTTGTTCAACGGTAGGTTGTTCAGACGATTTGGCTAGGGTTTAGATCTTCATCAAGAAAGTTTGGAGAAGTTAATTTTCTAACTCCGATCATCTAAGGTACAGGAAGATGTTGAGTACACAGTCAGACTTTGGATCGCCTACATGTTTGCCATGTTTTTGGCTTCAAAGTCTAATCAGAGATGTCCATGGTATCTCATCCAGCACTTGGATGACTTAAGTCAGCTGGATAAGATTGACTGGGCTTCGACATTCAAGGAGCTGATTTTTCTGGCTCTTCCAGAAGTAGCTGCTTGCTTGCGTTCCGAGGAGCCGGTCAACTCAAAGAGAGCACAAAAGGTTAGGAGGCAGCCTACCCTATTCGGATGCTCGGCAGCGCTGATGGTAAGGATTATTGAGATGCAGAAATAGTGTCTTTAGTATAATTTCTTTGTTAATATATTTTTTTATATCCAAAAATTATCATGTTCAAGCGTGGTTTCTCAAGCATACATCAATGAGAGCACCAGCATATCCTGATAAACTGCCCCGGTTGTTGAAGTGGTATGATAACCAAATGAAGATCTAACCAGTTCGGGTTGCCAACATGCAGCCTCACGACTTGGTAAGCTAATACATTGCTTCATTGCTCTGACCATATTTTTCACTTAATGTGTTAATATTTTCACTTAATATTAATTTGTTTATCATCTTGCTTTGCAGTTGGATGGAGCTACTGTACCACTGTCAGAGGAGCGCTAGCTTCTCAGTCAACAGACAGTAGCATCGCTTGAACCAACAGAGCACTGCGAAAGCTGTGCCGAGTTGATGATTGAATTGGCCTGTGTTAAGGATCAACTCGACGAGCTCAGGCATAGGCTATCCATTGCTGAGAGCCTCCTCAGTTCCATACTCAGAAAGGAAAGCAATGCAATAAATGAGGAGGACAAGGGAGATGGGAAGACAGAGGAGGGGCTTTCCGTGGACTGTCTTCTCAAGCCTGTTAAAGGAAATACTGAGGAGAATAAGATGGATGAGGACCAAGAGGAGAAGAGATTGGAGGGGGAATCCCTGGACAATAAAACAGAGCATGGGATTGAAAATAAAGAGGAGGAGGAGAGCGGGGAGGGGCATTCTATGGAGGGCCAAGAGGAGTCCAAATCCGATAAGAAACTTGGCTCCCCTGCTCCAAAGGGTGATGATGTTGACATAGAAATTGTTGGAATGCCTTCTCTTGTTAGGAGGGTTAAAAAAGAGCCGAGGAAGCGAAAGGCATCCAAGGTTAGAGGAGATTCTTATGAGACAGCCCACCCTAGAAAGTCGTCAAAGACAGTGGGCACATCAAAGCCCAGCACAACGATCGAAGATGATCAAATTATTATAAATTTTTTTTGAACGAACGATTAACTGACGAGACCGTGTACACCAATAAGTTAAGTGGCGTTGTAACAAGGAAAGGTCTTCGAAATCTCATTAACAATAATATGATAATAAATGATGTAAGTATCTCAAGAAACCTTTTCTAGTTGTTGATTTTAGAATTATATTAATCGGTTTACATTCCATTAGCAGATAATTGATGCCGGCCAGGAGTTTTTGATGAGCAACTGGACAAAGCATCCGGACCGATACCATAAGTGCATCTTTGCATTAGTTTTCATAGCCGCTATGTGTCTGAATTCTCCATTAACTCCTCATGAACTCGCTGCATCATCAGGGGCTTCGATATTTGATGATGTATCCAATGAAGATAAGGCCCAATTTTGGTTTCTATTCGCCATAATAAACTCCAACAACTCACACTGGCATCTTGTTGCTGTCGACATGGAAAGAAAGGTGTTTATGCACTGAATTCATTAAAACACAATGCCAAGTACAAGGCCAATGCGAAGAAATGGCATACAATTCTTGGCCACATATTCCATATCTACTGCGATAAGGAGGAGGTGATGACTTGACCGATGGAAGAGATTTCGGATTGCCCAAGTCAACCGGCCAGATTGCTGGATTGCGGCCTATATTGTCTGAGATACATGGAATATCTTGCTCGACGGGATAATCCTGATATGACATGGATTTCACGGTGGAGGAAGTAAGAGAATACTGGCGACAATTGGCTGCGACGATATTGAGAGAGGGCCTCAACCAAAAGATCAACGACCTTGTCACAAACTATTCTTAATTTTTTCATTCTTCTTTCATTGAAAATTTAATGTAATTTATTTATATTAACTTTGTTTCATATTGAATGCAAATGCAAATATTTTATATTGAGAACATGGTTGTCCTCGATTTATTCATATTTATGCCTTTTCTACTTCACAATATCTTGAGTTTTCATATATGATGTTGTAAATCAAAAACTAGAATGTCATAAATTGAGAACAGGGGTGTCGTAGGATTTTTTCCTTTCGGGTGTCATCAAGCTAAAGCTAGGGTGTCGTTAGCCCAGAGCTGGGGTGTCATCGCGCTAAAAGCACTGGTGTCCTTTCATGAGAACAGGGGTGTCGTAGGATTTTGCCTTTCGGATGTCATCGAGCTAAAGCTAGGGTGTCGTTAGCCCAGAGCTGGGGTGTCGTCGCGCTAAAAGCATTGGTGTCCTTTTATGAGAACATGGGTGTCGTAGGATTTTTGCCTTTCGGGTGTCATCAAGCTAAAGCTAGGGTGTCGTTAGCCCAGAGCTAGGGTGTCATTGCGCTAAAAGCACTGGTGTCCTTTCATGAGAACAGGGGTGTCGTAGGATTTTTGCCTTTCGGATGTCATTGAGCTAAAGCTAGGGTGTCGTTAGCCCAGAGCTGGGGTGTCGTCGCGCTAAAAGCATTGGTGTCCTTTTGTGAGAATAGGGGTGTCATAGGATTTTTGCCTTTCGGGTGTCATCGAGCTAATGCTGGGGTGTCGTTAGCCCAGAGCTGGGGTGTCGTCGAGCTAAAAGCATTGGTGTCCTTTCGTGAGAACAGGGGTGTCATAGGATTTTTGCCTTTCGGGTGTCGTCCAGCTAAAGCTAAGGTATCGTTAGCCCAGAGCTGGGGGGTCGTCGCGCTAAAAGCATTGGTGTCCTTTCGTGAGAACAGGGATGTCGTAGGATTTTTTCCTTTCGGGTGTCGTCGAGCTAAAGCTAGGGTATCGTTAGCCCAGAGCTGAGGTATCGTCGTGCTAAAAGCATTGGTGTCCTTTCGTGAGAATAGGGGTGTCGTAGGATTTTTGCCTTTCGGGTGTCGTCAAGCTAAAGCTAGGGTATCGTTAGCCCAGAGCTGGGGTGTCGTCGTGCTAAAAGCGTTGGTGTCCTTTCGTGAGAATAGGGGTGTCGTCACTTTAAAGTGAGTGTATCGTTAGGTGAGAGCTTGAGTGTCGTAACAGTGCAAGTATTCGTAAAATATCAAATCCTCTTGGCAGACGAGATGAGCACTTCATTTGGCTAAAAAAGACACCCTAGTTACAAAGCACTTCATTTGCGACCAAGACACCCTAGTTACAAAGTTACGACACCCGTGTTTTATATGTGCTACTGTGTTAGTTGACTCAATACATAAGCATCAAACTCGTCCATCAAAGTTTCAAAAGGTGGTACAATTCTTTCCATGTCCTCTCCGGTGTTAATTGACTGCATACAAGTCTGCATGTTGCTTGAAGCAGCTCTTACTTCATTTTGCATTGGTGGAGCGTCAACGGTTGCCTTGACCAGATTTTTTCTTGATCTTTTTGACTTCTTCTCGACTCCACTCTTTAATCTGTTCTCTCTTGGGCGACCTTTTGTCCTAATTTGATGAGGATCTTGAATTACAAGCTCTGTACTTGGCTTAGCTGCGCAGTTAGCATCCATGACAATTTTGAATATAAGTGTTAGACCATCCATCACTAAATTAAATGCATCTTCAAATATGGAGGCTATCTCTGCGAGCTTCATCATCCGATGACTCAGCAAACTATATCTACAATCAATAATATAATGTTATTGAAAACATATATTAAAACATTTCAAATAAAAAATTATCACTTACCATGATTTTCGTGTGCTTTTATCACAACCTTCAGTATTGCAATCGAAATCGTCGAATTGGTATTTCATATCCTACCATCTCTTCAAAAAGCATTTATCTGGTAAACGAAATGCATCACTTTGATGAAGAACCAACAAGGCATGCCTACATAGGTAACCCTTAAACTGAAAGGATTGACACTGGCATTGGACATCCTCAATATTTCTATCGTATGACACGATATATTCTTTGATCATCTCCTTGTCGATTCCATCGACTTTAATCCTTTCATACGACTTTACAGAATATACACAACAGTCATCAGCTTCCTTGATCAATTTAGTATTTAATACAGCCATTTCAAGGATCTCATTCTGAAATTTTTTGAAAATGCGCCTTGTATACCTTCCTGCAGCTTGTCTCTCAAAAGGTGATGATATCTTTAGGAAAGTAATCATTTGCAATGTCCTATTATCTTCCTCATTTTCGGCCTCATACCTTTTCTCCAAGGCATCTTCGTACTTACCTATGAACTCCGTTAGTGTAGTCTTCGAATTTATAAACCCATCGAAGAAGTGATTTATGCCCTCGCTCCTTTATGAAGATGACATCCCTGTACATAATTTTGTCAAAAAAAGAAGCGTTGAACGCGAACATGAACCAAAGACAATGACATACAAACCTGTGAAGAATGTATCCTTTAGGTAAACTGGGACCCATTTATCCCGACATTCATAAAGGACATTGAACCAATCTATAGCCTTTCATTATTTATATTTCTCCATAACATGTGCCCAACTTTCCTCGAATGACTGTATGATCAATGAATCATATATCGCTTCATCGAAATCAACTATAAATTTGGGATTTGCTATGCAAATGTGGCCAATCTTTTCATGTATCTTCTTCAATATATGCCAAAGATAAAATCGATGTTGTGTGTTAGGAAAAACTTCTTTAACAGCAGCCTCGATTGCCTTATCTTGGTTAGTTATTATGGCAATAGGTGCTTGACCACCATTTGCATCAAGCCATGACTGAAAAACCCATTTATATGTCTCAGTACTCTCATCAGACAACAATGCGCAACCAAGCAAGGTGGACTATCCATGATGGTTGACCCCGACGAAGGACAAAAATGCATTTGATATCTATTTGTCAAGTAGGTCGAGTCAAAGCTTAGAACATCACCGAAGTATGTGCATGCCAATCTTGACCTTGGATGAATCCAGAAGACAGACCTGAGATGACCATTATCATTGAGGTCTAAGGTATAGAAGAAATTGGAATTTCTGAGTTGCATTTCGGTAAAAAGGATTACCATCGACTGAGCATCTCTTTCTTTCAGCTTAGACTGACATTTGCGACAAATGAAATTACGAGCATCCTTCTCGGTGAAATCCAATTGTCTTCTGCCCCCTTTTCTCCTTGCTATGGTAGAGTATATATGAGTTGTCAGAACATTCACGGCATGTAAATTGCTGATCTCTGCCTTCTCTGGTGTGCTGATTCTCCTATGCGACTGTAGATAACAAGTTGATGTTATGGACATCCCATGGTTATGTTCTAGAGAAACCTCAACCAATATCCACTTACCACTTGTAGCATTTAGTCTTGCTTTTATGGATGCCATGCAATCAACTTTCCTAGTATCCCTATGATTCATGCTCTTCTTTGTTTTTCTAGATTTTCCTTGCCTCCAACACGCCAGGTGCTTGAAGCAAAGTTGTTTGTTGTTGTTGGCCCTGCTACACACTATTGTGATTCCAAAACCAACTCCTTTTGTGTATCCATTGTAGAAAGTATATACTTCATCTGCTTAATTGAATTCCATTCCAGTTTGAGGAACTACAGTATCAACCCCTGCTTTTGGAGCGATGGGTGAAGGTGCACGGCCGGAGTATGCTCGATTTCTTTCCGATCTATAATTTCAGCATCATCTGTGGAAATATAGGCGCACAGTCATGAACAATGATATCCATAGATTTAGCTATCAATATATCCTGACAAAGTATTAGGACACCAAGGTTAAAAAAATATGACACCTTATTTGAAGAAATACGACAACACAATTAGGCTGTTACGACACCCCAGCTCTCATCGGACGACACCCTAGCTTTAAGGCAATGACATCTCTGACTTAGGCTCTTACGACACCTCAGCTTTAGCGCGACGATACCCTAGCTTTAAGGCGATGACACCCGTGCGGGGACTGTTAAGGCGGGGACCGACGACTAAGGCTCTTACGACACCCCAGCTTTAGTGCGATGACACCCTAGCTTTAAGGCGATGATACCCGTGCGAGGACTGTTAAGGTAGGGACCGACCACTTAGGCTCTTACGACACCCCATCTTTAGCGCGATGATACCCTAGCTTTAAGGCGACGACACCTGTCTAGGGACTGTTAAGGCGGGACCGACGACTTAGGCTCTTACGACACCCAAGCTTTAGCGCGATGACACCCTAGCTTTAAGGTGACGACACCCGTGCGGGGACTGTTAAGGCGGGGACCGATGACTTAGGCTCTTACGATACCCCAGCTTTAGAGCGACGACACCCTAGCTTTGAGGCAACAACACCCGTGCAGATACTGTTAAGATGGGGACTGACGACTTAGGCTCTTACGACACCCTAGCTTTAGTGCAATGACACCCTAGCTTTAAGGCGATGACACCCGTGTGGGGACTGTTAAGGCGGGGACTGACGATTAAGGCTCTTATGACACCCCATCTTTAGCGCAACGACACCCTAGCTTTAAGGCGACGACACCCGTACCGGGACTGTTAAGGTGGGGACCAACGACTTAGGCTCTTACGACACCCCAGCTTTAGGGCGATGACACCGTAGCTTTAAGGCGATGACACCCATGCCAGGACTATTAAGGCGGAGACCGATGACATCCTCAAATTAGACTGTTAGGATACTGCAGCTCTCATCCGACGACACCCTAGCTTTAGCGTGACAACACGTGCGGGGACTATTAAGGCGGGGACCGACGACATCCCCGACTTAGGCTCTTATGATACCCCAGCTTTAGCGTGGCGACACCCTACCTTTAAGGTGACGACACTCCAGCTCTCATCTGACGACATCCTAGCTTTAAGGTGATGACACCCGTTCTGGAACTCTTAAGTTTTAAACTAGGGAGTCGCTCCCCCCTCTTCTCCTCTTGGCCCTCGGTAGAATGACCCTCCCCCCTCTTCTCCTCTTCTTTATATCCATTCCATTGTCTCTCCATGGTCAGTTATAAGCACGGGTGTCGTAAGCTTGTAACTACGGTCTCTTAACAGTAAATCTGGGGTGTCGTAGCTTTTATAACGACACCCCAGAGCACGGGTGTCATAGGTTTGTAACTAGAGCTATATGGACAGGAAATAACGGGGAATATAGGCCATCAAAACACTCTGATGACACCCCAGTTCATAAGTTATACAGTATGACATTCGTGCTACAAAATAGTAAACTCTAAACAGTTATGACTCCCAGAATGTCATAACTATTTTGGTCTAAGGAAGTTACCTGCGCATTAAACGGTTTGGTCATACATTAACTTCCTATAATGAGAAAAAATAGTTGGTGTAATAAAGGAGCTTTATAAAGAAGTGGGAACAAGGACTTTTTTCTTCATGCTGCTGATGACATTTCCTCCAGAAGTTTTTGTACAAAGACTTCAGTAGCCAGGTATTCCAGCCTCGAAGCTGAAATATTTTCTTTCGACTAGACTCCTCAGAGCGAGGGCTCAGGATCTTGCTCAAACCTTGGACTGATTCCTTAGCATCCGAAAGCCAGAGCAAAGGGGGAAGAAAGAGTTTTTCTTGCATAGATGAAATCCAAGAAAAAATGGCGGTAAAAGTAGGCTAGAGGGAAAGGGCATTTTCATCTGCACAATAATTTTAAAATAAAGGCGAAGCACTTTTAATGGCCGTCATGATCAGAACGTAACATATTAGCAGAGCCATACCATTCTGCATCGTCAGCCACGTAGGATCCATGGACCAATTAGGAGAGGCGATGCAGCCCACGTAGGACTTGCTGCACCGGGGTGGTGTACAAAGACTTTTCCTTGCTACATATGCATCTTATATGTCCTAACACGATGAAACAGTGAAGATATAATTATAAATTTATAGACAATACGATATTTCGAATGAAATGAAATGGAATGGTTTATTTTTTTAAAAAAATGTTAAGATATCTTAATTATAAAATTATGATATCATAGTTATAAAATTATAATACATTCCAGTTGAAAAAAGTTATTATTTCAGTTATAAAATTATGATACTATAATTATAAAATTACGATAGAAAGTTAAAAAAATTATAACATACCAGTTGTAAATTTACGACATCATAATTATAAAATTATGATACCCATTCAAAAAACATTAAGATAAAACTTTACGACATCCGGTCGAAAAAAAAAATTACGACACGATAGCTATAAAATTACGATACCATGGTTATTATAAAATTATGACACCTGTTCAGAAAGCCAAAAAAAATTACGACATCCCAGTTGTAAATTTACGACACCGTAGTTATAAATTACGATACCCATTCAGAAAAATTAAGGCAATGCTTTATGACATTTTAGCCAAAAAAAATTGTGACACCTCAGTTGTAAAATTATGACACCATAATTATAAAATTACGACACCCGTTCAAAAAGCCAAAAAAAATTATGATACTCCAGTTATAAATTTACGGTACCGTGTTACAAAATTACGACACTCATTCAGAAAACGTGCGATGCACTGCCTCTGGTCTGTTCACAAATTCCAAAAAAAAGGCTGAATAGATATTAATGCACATTATGCTCAAAACTTAGGATTGTATCCCTGTTATCCCATCCCATCCCATCGCATCAAGCCATGTAGGATGCATGTGAACCAATAAAAAGAAGCGATGCAGCCCACGTAGGATTTATTACACCGGAGGTGATATACAAAGACTTTTCTTGGAAGCTGGGATGTTGGTGGGCCGGGGCAAGCCCATATCGGCCTAGTAGTAAAAGTTAGGGCAGTTTGATTCGTTGAAAGGAAAAAGTCTTTGTGCATTGGGTGCGGTGTAGCTCGCATGCACCGCACCGCATCCGACGATTAGCGCGTAGTGCATGGACATAATACGTGCAAGAGCAGAAATATTTTTTTTGCCTTTGGTATGCGTGTGCGTACGCATCGCATACCAATCGTCGGGCACGGTGCAACTCCTGCTGCACCGCACTCGATGCAATAAAACTTTTCTTCGTTGAAATGACCCCTAGAATCTAAACCAAGGACATTGGCTTCATTTCCAAGTGTTTATTTGGAAGAAAAATTCTAATTCCTCTTGCAATCCAAATCACATGTTATGGTGGATTTGAAATTTAGACACATCCATTAAAGATTGCAAATCCATTCCAACCAACTATTATCTAACCCATTCAACAAATATAATATAATATTTAATAATATAATATAACATAATATATTATAGGCTAAACTATAGAATTAACTCATGTACTTAGGGGTTGTGTCACTTTGGTCCTTAAACTTTAAGAAGTTATAAAAATAATTTAAACTTTACACTTTAATCCCTATCATTAAATAGGGGAGACGCCGTTTATTTTTATCCTATATGGCAGCATACATAGTAGCACACGTGGCATCCAATGGCAAAAATAAATTTGAAATCCAAAACTAACCTGTTAATCCATTACTTAATAATTTAAAAAATATATAAAAAAATAAAAATAATCTCTCTTCGCCCTGATTTGCCCTAACATGTGAGTACCCACGTATCCGTTGTGCTCCCCCCCGGGGCCCCTCGCCCCCACCTCCTTCGTCCCCAAGATGCCGCCCCCATCGGCCATGGGACCTCCTTCCTACCCCTCCCCCTCACGACCTCCTCCCTCCCGACCACCCAACAATCCCTTCCCCCTCGAGTCCCCCATCCAACACGACCTCCTCCCTTCCAACCCCCCAGCAACCCCCTTCGCCCCCCCCTCCCGGTCCCCCATCTGATGCGACCTTCTTCCTCTCAGGGGTGGGGGGGGCCTTCTGTAGTGAGGGAAGGGGGTTACTGGGGGGTCGGGAGGGAGGAGGTCACAACATGGCAGGGGTCTTGGGGGCAAGGGGGAGGTCACGGGGGCTGAGGGGGCCTTTTGTAGTGAGGAAAGTGTTGGGAATTGTATCCTAAAGCCAATCATTTGATGATTGTGCTAATGTAAATTGTATATAAATTGATATATTAATAAAAATTATTTGGCAGTTTATTCATTACAAGAACATCTTCTTAAAGCTCTAATAGTAATGAAGCCCTCAGGATCTTTCTTCACGATAAAGGAGGATTTATCTTTGGAGGTTCTCAAAAGAGTTCGCGATCAAATGATATACTATGACAGGGCCATAGTACTATCAATTATAGGACGTTGTATACCATATTTGTTAGTTGTCCTCTTAACCAAGGAGTATAGAGACACTGGTATGACATACAGTGAAAGTGTAGGAGTATATTTCATCGAACATGACTCATTTTCGGATACTCTGCTGTCAAGAGTTAATTCGAAAGATATAGGTATAAGTATCCTTCAGACCTGAAGATCACAATAGGTGACTTGCAAGCAACTCATTGTACTTAGGTGCCGGACCACCTAGATTTCTAATCCAGCTACGAAATGTTACTGGGTGCAGTCAAGTACTTATGGTAGTCAGTTGTGGATCAAGATAGAATTTGACCTATCCCGTTAAAAGGAAAAATGCTTGTGTTTCAACTTAGCAAGACCATGGCCAAGGCACTTCATGTGAAGGTCACATGATCACTAAAGTTGAAATCACTTTATGGATTTGCTGTTTAGAGTTGATAGGCTCTTAAGCCATCCTTAGCATTTATGGTCAAAAGGATGAATTAGATGGTAACTATTTCTTAGGGTTCTTGGAGTTTGCTCGGCAACTCTTCAACCTATCCGGACATCGGATTCCATTGTTAGATGGGCACATCGATTAGTATAGAAAGTTGTTTCTATGCTACCAGCTTAGGTTCGAACCTAGAGAGTCACATGCATAAAAGTTTCCTAGGATGATCTATTTGCTGATCAACGATTGAGAATCGTATATGATTTAATTAATCAATTTTATTGATTGAATTATCTTAATTGGGTTAAGTACAAGTGAATCATATTCAATTAGGTATAAGTCTATTAGAAGGACTAATCAATTTCAAATATTGATTTGAAATTAGACTTGATTTGGATTTAAATAGATTCAGGACTAGCCAAATTTAATTTTGGCTAGGACCATGATCTATATAGGTTCAATCCAATAAATTCAAATCAGCTTAAACCAAAACTCAAAGCCAAACCCCATGTTGAAAAGAGTTTTCTCGCATAAGGATCTCACATGATGAGATGGCTGAAATCTCATCTCATAAGAGATTAAATTCTCATGTAGAATTTAATGTATAACATTAATCTTCTCCAAATGGTTCCACTGGAATTCCAAGTGTTAGAATTCACATCTCTTTGGTTTTCACTGAACGTTGGAATTAACCAAACTTTGCGTCTCTTTGGTTTTCACCGACCATCGGAATTAACCAAACGCTGCATCTTTTTGGTTTTCACCGAACGTTGGAATTAACTAAACATTGCGTCTCTTTGGTTTGTTTTCATTGAACGACAGAATTCTAAGTGTTAGAATTGAGCATATAAATTAGAGGACGTTCTTCACCAGATAATTGAACAACACAACACACGATATGTCGTGAATTGAAATTCTAAAAAGTTAGAATAGAAAATCCTGGTGATTCTGGTGTTAGCGAAAATATGGTGGATCTTGGAGGAATATTCGAGTGGAAGGATTCAAGATCAGTAAAGTTTTTTTCCGCGTGCTAGCACTCTCAAGAATTTGATCATTCGGGGACTTGCATGGATGATACTAGAGGCCGGACAATTGAATGGCTGCAGAGCACAAAAGGATTTACCAATTGCCCTTAAGGTAAGTGATATGATCCCTAGATCTTAAGGCATGCTTCAAGACAAGAAGTATGACTTCTTACCTTGAAGATCAAGATATGATCTTAATGATTTTATTTATATGCATATTTTAGATCAAACGATCCTATATATAAGGCAAAGATATGATCTTGATGCATGTGAGATGATTAATATTTAATCTTTAAAATTCCGCATTGATAATTGTTATCAAATTATTAAATATGCATGCCTCGAAGTTTAATTCTCCCTATCAGATCCCTGGTTTCGTTTTGATCTAATTTATTGCATGTAAATTAATGCTCCTATTAATTTTGTAATAATAGCCAAAACGGATCACCAGGCTATCACGTCATAGATGGATTGACAATCAAAATTACCCTATTCAAAGAGGTATTCTATGACGTACACTCTCAAAATATTTTATATTTAATACATATTGATGTTGTATAAAAGCATGATAATTGCTTTATATTTAATACATACTGATGTTGTATAAAAGCATTATGATTGCATGTTTAATATAAAAACATAAATATAAGAGTCTTATTTGAATGTCAAATATTTATTCATAATCTTTTTAGATATGATCTAAATATAGAAATTATGAGTAGTTGTATAATGCAAGTGATGCATGATTCAAATATATATGGCTGTTATGGACACATGAAATATATTAAATTTTTGGGTTAGCTAAATCAGGTCCATAAAGGGTTAGACCCTAAGGTTTAAATCAAATGGACTATAAGAGTATTTGATCAAATCTAAATTGATTAGATTAGGTTAAAGATGCTCTAAATCAAACAATAATTGTAGTTGATCATGTCCTTGTCTTTGATTAAACCAAATGGAGGTAGATTAGGCTCCGTGGTTGAGCATGAATCTCTTAGATGGTCAAATCAAAATTGGTTAACCATATGATGTCAAGGTGAGTTGGCAAGTTGCTCTAGGATCAATGATCGAATGGTTTTTAATTGGGAGCTACTCGTATTGATGCATCTTTAACGAATTAATGGCATATCCCTCCCATCGATCTCACTTACCTAGTCAATATGGTGAACCATTTATGATTAAGACCATTTACCTGATTCGAGTTGACCCATGCCTATAAGGAAATCAGTCTAACTGATTTAGGTACCACTTAACCTAACTTAATCTTGTTTCATTCTACCGATTTCATAGATTCAGTGGAATAACTTGATTAGTCAATTTATCTTAAAATTATTAAATCCTCTAAAATGATTAGGTCCTTAAAATAAAATAGTTATATGATAAC
The DNA here is from genome assembly GCA_900491605.1 of Calamus simplicifolius. NCBI lineage: Eukaryota > Viridiplantae > Streptophyta > Magnoliopsida > Arecales > Arecaceae > Calamus > Calamus simplicifolius. The sequence continues at coordinate 234,817 of UESW01004294.1, forward strand.
TAGATCATAGCCTCCCATTAAGGTGGGTGATAATGAGTCCGATGTCTTGATAATCCTTGGAGGCACTCCATGCCTGGTGCTTGTCAACCATCGGAATTATCATTCATTATAATAAGTCAGTGTAACTATTAAATAGACAGTCAGGTGGGCCAAGCTTCACTTGGGCTTGGTTGTTTATTGATAGATTGCACTGATTATTATTTAATGGTTGGACCTAACCAGAACTTTCAGTGGAGGCACTCCATGCCTGCTGAAGAGGAACATGGGGCAAAACTGAACACTAAGAGTTATTTGGAAAACAATTGGTTTTGAACCTACTCTTAGATGCATATGGGTTGGCAAAGCTTCACTTGGGCCTGTATGTAGTTTATGTAGATCTTAGTGCCCACTAAAGAATTAAGAATAATTCTTTGAATTGGGGTGTAGAGGCTGCCAATTTGAACAAAATAGTGAAAGAATCTTTAGATTAAAGTCAGATCTTTAGACTGAATCAATTTATGTACGACTAAACTTTAGTTTTTTCTTATGCAGAAAATGACCACTAATTTATCATTAAGGTCCCTATTGGATAGTGACAAGTTGAATGGCTTAAATTTTAATAGCTGGTTTAGAAAACTTAAGATCGTCCTTGAGCATGAAAGGATTCTATATATTCTGAATAATCCTGCACCAAAGATACCTGATGCAAACACCCAAAGTTCTGAGAGAGACACTTATCAGAAGTGGCTTAGTGATAGAACTAGCGTGCATTGCATCATGCTAGCAGTAATGAACGATGAATTCGGTCATCGGTTCGAGAATGCTCAGCCGGAAGAAATCATTCAAGCATTGAAAGAATCTTTCGGCACACCCGATGACGTTGAAATGCACAAGACTAGTCATGCTATTTTTAATGCTCGAATGAGGGATGGATCTCCTGTCACTGATCATGTATTGTACATGATCGAGAAGATAGAACTCCTAAGTAAGCTCGGCTTTCCCCTACATGAGCAGTTGGGAAAAGATGCGATCCTGAATTCCTTACCACCATCCTTCTGACCTTTCCTTACTCATTTTCGAATGACAAAGCCTGCAGTCAACTACCACGGTTTGTTGGGGTTCTTACAGAACTTTGAGAAGGACAACCAGCTCTCTAAGGGTTTGGTTAATGTGGTTGAAGGATCTAAGGTAGGGTGTCAACCCTTTGGGAAAGGGAAGAGAAAAAGAATAAGAAAAGGTGCAACATGCTAGGACATCTATAAGGGATCAGATGCAGAAGAAGAAAGTTGATAAAAGTCATCTTTTTGGTAAAATGACCAAGTTGATGATTGTGAATCATTAACTACCTGTGAATCATGTCTTCTTGGTAAAATGACCAAGTCATCTTTTACTGAAAAAGGTGAAAGAGCCAAAGAGCTATTGGGTCTAGTACATACTGATGTATGTGGACCAATGAGCACTTGTGCCAAAGGTGGATACTACTACTTCATTACTTTTACAGACGACCTTTCTAGGTTCGGTTATGTCTATCTTATGCGACATAAATCTGAATCGTTTGAAATGTTCAAACTATATCATAAAGAAGTAGAAAAACAAATAGGAAAATGTATTAAGACCCTTCGATCAGATCGAGGAGGCGAATACCTTTCCAATGAATTTGTGACATATTTAAAGGAGAATGGGATTCTCTCCCAATGGACTCCTCTGGAACACCGCAACATAACGGTGTGTCAGAAAGAAGGAATCGAACTCTGTTAGACATGGTTCGGTCCATGATGGGTTTTGCAAGCTTGCCAATATCATTTTGGGGATACGCATTAGAATCAGCTTGTCATATTCTTAATAAGGTTCCAAGTAAGTCTGTTTCTAAAACTCCACATGAGATGTGGTATGGACATAAACCGGTTATTACCTATCTGAGAGTCTGGGGGTGTCCGGCTTATGTGAAACGTGCAAAATCAGACAAACTTGAACCCAAATCTGACAAATATTTTTTCATCGGCTATCCGAAAGAAACAAAAGGATATTACTTCTACAATACTGAAGAACAAAAGTTGTTCATTAGTAATAGAGCAGTTTTTCTTGAAAAGGAGTTCCTTAGTGAAGGAACAAATAGCTCTAATGTTGAACTTGAGGAAGTTCATCAAGTAGAAGGAACAACACAAACCAGTGAACCCCTAGAATCTGAGTTGATTAGATCAAACTCAAAACCCATTTTAGATGCACCATTAAGGCGATCTGGTAGAGTACCACATCAACCGGACAGATACTTGGGTTTCTTGGTCCAGAACGATGATCCTGTTGAACTCGATGAGAACAACGAGGATCCGATCACCTATATGGATGCTATGCAAAGGACTGACTCTAATAAATGGCTTGATGCCATGAAATCCGAACTTGATTCCATGAAGGACAATAATGTATGGACATTAGTTGACCCACCCGAAGGGATAAAACCCATAGGGTGTAAATGGGTTTTCAAGAGGAAAAGAGGCGCAGACGGAAAGGTAGAGACCTATAAAGCACGTCTGGTTGCCAAGGGGTATCGTCAACGTTATGGTATTGACTATGACGAAATGTTTTCTCCTGTGGCAATGCTGAAATCCATTCGGATTATGCTAGCTATAGCAGCACACTTCGATTATGAGATTTGGCAGATGGATGTTAAAACGCTTTTCTAAATGGTGATTTAGAAGAACAGGTGTATATGATACAGCCTGAAGGTTTTATATCTGAAGACGAGTCTAAAGTGTGCAGGCTACAGAAGTCTATTTATGGACTTAAGCAAGCATCAAGGAGTTGGAACATACGATTTGATAAAGTGATCAAATCTTATGGCTTTATTAAGAATAAAGAAGAACCTTGCATTTATAAATGGGCTAACGATTCTGTTATTGTATTTCTTGTATTATATGTGGATGATATTCTCTTAATCGGGAATGATATCCCTGCATTACAAGGAATAAAGACATGGTTATCATCACAATTCTCCATGAAAGATCTGGAGAAGCATCATACATCCTAGGGATGAAGATCTATAGAGATAGATCTAAGAGGATGCTAGGTTTATCCCAATCTACGTACATTGACACAGTGCTAAAGAGGTTTAGCATGGAGAATTCCAAGAAAGGCTATCTTCCGATAGGCCATGGAATTCATCTTTCTAAGAAGGATTGTCCGACAACTCCTAATGAAAGAGAACGTATGAGTCGAATTCCATATGCTTCGGCAGTAGGATCGATTATGTACACCATGACATGTACAAGACCAGATGTGGCATACTCACTAGGAGTAGTGAGTAGATACCAATCTGATCCAGGAGAAAAACACTGGCAAGTTGTTAAGACAATCCTTAAGTATTTGAGAAATACTAAGGACCAGTGGTTAGTCTATGGAGAGTCTGATTTGAAACTTGTTGGATATACTGATTCCAGTTTTCAATCAGATCATGATGATAGCAAAAGTGTATCGGGTTTCGTGTTTATCCTAAATGGTGGAGCTGTTTGCTGGAAAAGTTCCAAGCAACATACAGTGGCAGATTCGGTGTGCGAGGCAGAGTACATCGCTGCATCAGATGCTGCGAAAGAAGCTGTGTGGCTGCGAAAGTTTATCTCCGAGCTTGGAGTGACACCTTCCATAGATGAACCAGTCCTGTTATACAGTGACAGCACTGGTGCCATAGCTCAAGCAAAGGAACCACGAGCACATCAGCGCACCAAGCACATACTGCGCCGGTTTCATCTTATTCGAGAGATAGTAGACCGAGGTGACATAAATCTTCAGAAGATTGATGGAAAGGAAAACCTAGGTGACCCATTTACTAAAGCACTCAGCATCAAGGAGTTTGACAACTATAAGTTGAAGATGGGTATTAGATACTGTAATGAGTGGCTTTAGGCTAAGTGGGAGTTTGTTGGGAATTGTATCCTAAAGCCAATCATTTGATGATTGTGCTGATGTAAATTGTATATAAATTGATATATTAATAAAAGTTATTTGGCAGTTTATTCATTACAAGAACATCTTCTTAATACTCCTGAAAGTAATGAAGCCCTTAGGATCTTCCTCACGATAAAGGAGGATTTATCTTAGAAGGTCCTTAAAAGAGTTCGCGACCAAATGATATACTATGACAGGGCCATAGTACTATCAATTATAGGACGTTGTATATCATATTTGTTGGTTATCCTCTTAACCAAGGAGTGTAGAGACACTGGTATGACATACAGGTGAAAGTGTAGGAGTACATTTCACCGAACGTGACTCATTTTCGGATACTCTACTGTCAAGAGTTAATCCGAGAAGATATAGGTATAAGTATCCTTCAGACCTGAAGATCACAACCAGTGGCTTACAAGCAACTCATTGTACTTAGGTGCCGGACCACCTGGATTTCTAATCCAGCTACGAAAGGTTACTGGGTGCAGTCAAGTACTTGTGGTAGTCAGTTGTGGATCAAGATGGAATTTGACCTATCCCATTAAAAGGAGAAATGCTTGTGTTTCAATTTAGCAAGACCTTGGCCAAGGCACTTCATGTGAAAGTCACATGATCACTAAAGTTGAAATCACTTTATGGATTTGCTATTTAGAGTTGACAGGCTCTTAAGCCATCCTTAGCATTTGTGGTCAAGAGGATGAATTATACGGTAACTGTTTCTTAGGGTTCTTGGAGTTTGCTCGGCAACTCTTCGACCTATCGGACATCGGGTTCCATTGCTAGATGGGCACATCGATTAGTATAGAAAGTTGTTTCTATGCTACCGGCTTAGGTTCGAACCTAGAGAGTCACACGCATAGAAGTTTCCTAGGATGATCTATTTGCTGATCAACGATTGAGAATCGTATATGATTTAATTAATCAATTTGATTGATTGAATTATCTCAATTGGGTTAAGTACAATTGAATAAGATTCAATTTGGTTTAAGTCTATTAGAAGGACAAGTCAATTTCAAATATTGATTTGAAATTAGACTTGATTTGAATTTAAATAGATTCAGGACTAGCCAAATTTGATTTGGGCTTGGACCATGATCTATGTGGGTTAAGTCAAATAAATTCAGATCAGAACCCAAACCTCTCGAATATGGATCTCATATGATGAGATGGCTAAAATCTCATCTCATGAGATAGAATTTAATGCATGACATTTATTTACCGAACGTCGGATTTATCCCTGTCTCTTGGTTTTCTCTGAACGACGGAACTAAACCAAACGCCGCGACTCCTTGGTTTTCTCCGAACGTCGGAATTAAACCAAGCGCCGCACCTTCGGCGTCTCTTCGCTTTTGCCAAACGATGGATTCTTAAATGTCAGAATTAAATATCAAGGCTAAATCGAGACTATAAATAGAGGGCATTCCCTCACCAGAGAACACAGAACAAAAAATAGAACAACAATACACAATTTGTCGTGGATTGTAATTCTAAATTGTCGTGGATTGTAATTCCAAAATGTTAGAATAGAAAATCCTGATGATTCTGGTGTTAGCGGAAGCCTGGTGGATCTTGGAGGAAGATTCAAGTAAGAGGATTCAAGATCAGCAAAGCTATTTTTCGCGAGCTAGCACTCCCGGAAATCTGATCATTCGGGGCTTCGCGTGGACGATACTAGAGGCCGGACGATTGAACGGCTGCAGAGCAATAAGGATTTACCTACTGTTCTTAAGGTAAGTGATTTGATCCCTAGATCTTAAGGCAGGCTTCAAGATAATAGTGTGACTAGTCATCTTGAAGATCAAGATATGATCTTGATGTTTTTATATACATATTTTAGATCAAACGACCCTGAATATATAGGCAAAGATATGATCTTGATGCATATTAGATAGATTAATATGTAATCTTTTAATTTCCGCAATGATAATAGTTATCAATTTTTAAAAATATGCATGCCTCGGAGACTATTTCTCCTACAGATAGCAAAAGTGTGTCAGGTTTCATGTATATCGTGAATGGTGGAGTTGTTTGCTGGAAAAGTTTTAAGCAACATACAATTGCATATTCAGTGTGTGAGGTAAAGTACATCGCTGCATCAGATACCGCGAAAGAAGCTGTGTGGCTGCGAAAGTTTATCTCTGAGCTTGGAGTGCACCTTCCATAGATGGACTAGTCCTGTTGTACAGTGACAGCACTGGTGTCATGCTCAAGCAAAGGAACCACGAGCACATCAGCGCACCAAGCACATACTATGTCGATTTCATCTCATTCGAGAGATTGTAGAACGAGGTGACATAAATCTTTAGAAAATTGATGGAAAGGAAAACCTAGGTGACCCATTTACTAAAGCACTCAGCATAAGGAGTTTGACGACTATAAATTGAAGATGGGTATTACATACTGTAATGAGTGGCTTTAGGCTAAGTGGGAGTTTGTTGAGAATTGTATCCTAAAGCCAATCATTTGATGATTATGCTAATGTAAATTGTATATAAATTGATATATTAATAAAAGTTATTTGGCAATTTATTCATTACAAGAACATCTTCTTAAAGCTCCTAATAGTAACGAAGCCCTCAGGATCTTCCTTCATGATAAAGGAGGATTTATCTTTGAAGGTCCTCAAAAGAGTTCGCGACCAAATAATATACTATGACAGGGCCATAGTACTATCAATTATAGGATGTTGTATATCATATTTGTTGGTTGTCCTCTTAACCAAGGAGTGTAGAGACATTGGTATGACATACAGGTGAAAGTGTAAGAGTAGATTTCACCGAACGTGACTAATTTTTGGATACTATGCTGTTAAAAGTTAATCTGAAAAGATATAAGTATAAGTATCCTTCAGACCTGAAGATCACAATAGGTGACTTGCAAGCAACTCATTGTACTTAGGTGCTAGACCACCTGGATTTCTAATCCAGCTATGAAAGGTTACTGGGTGCAGTCAAGTACTTGTGGTAGTTAGTTGTGGATCAAGATGAAATTTGACCTATCCCATTAAAAGGAGAAATGCTTGTATTTCAACATAGCAAGACCTTGGCCAAGGCACTTCATGTGAAGGTCACATGATCACTAAAGTTGAAATCACTTTATGGATTTTCTGTTTAGAGTTGACAGGCTCTTAAGCCATCCTTAGCATTTATGGTCAAAAGGATGAATTATACGGTAACTATTTCTTATGGTTCTTGGAGTTTACTCGGCAACTCTTCGACCTATCCGGACGTTGGTTTCCATTGCTAGATGGGCACATCGATTAATATAGAAAGTTATTTCTATGCTACCGGCTTAGGTTCGAACCTATAGAATCACACGCATAAAAGTTTTCTAGGATGATCTATTTGCTGATCAACGATTGAGAATCATATGTGATTTAATTGATCAATTTGATTGATTAAATTATCTTAATTGGGTTAAGTACAAGTGAATCAGATTCAATTAGGTTTAATTCTATTAGAAGGATTAATCAATTTCAAATATTGATTTGAAATTAGACTTGATTTGGATTTAAATAGATTCAGGACTAGCCAATTTTGATTTAGGGTTGGACCATGATTTATGTAGGTTCAATCCAATAAATTCAAATCAACTTAAACCAAAACTCAAAGCCAAACCCCATGTGTGAAAAGAGTTTTCTCGCATAAGGATCTCACATGATGAGATGGCTAAAATCTCATCTCATGAGAGATTAAATTCTCATGTAGAATTTAATGTATAACATTAATCTTCTCCAAATAGTTCCGCTAGAATTTTAAGTGTTAGAATTCACATCTCTTTGGTTTTCACCGAAAGTTGGAATTAACCAAACGTTGCGTCTCTTTGGTTTTCACCGAACGTCGGAATTAACCAAACATTGCATCTCTTTGGTTTTCACCGAATGATAGAATTCTAAGTGTTAAAATTCAGCCTATAAATTAGAGAACGTTCTTCACCAGATAATTGAACAACACAACACATGATATGTCGTGGATTGAAATTCTAAAAATTTAGAATAGAAAATCCTGGTGATTTTGGTGTTAGCGGAAGCGTGGTGGATCTTGGAGGAAGATTCAAGTGGGAGGATTCAAGATCAGCAAAGTTATTTTTTCGCGAGCTAGCACTCCCGGGAATTCAATCATTCGGAGACTTTGCATGGACGATACTAGAGGCCGGACAATTGAATGACTACAGAGCACAAAAGGATTTACCAATTACCCTTAAGGTAAGTGATATGATCCCTAGATCTTAAGGTATGCTTCAAGACAAGAAGTATGACTTCTTACCTTGAAGATCAAGATATGATTTGATGATTTTATTTATATGCATATTTTAGATCAAACGATCCTATATATAAGGCAAAGATATGATCTTAATGCATGTGAGATAGATTAATATTTAATCTTTAAAATTTTGCATTGATAATTATTATCAAATTATTAAATATGCATGCCTCGGAGTTTAATTCTTCATAAAGAAAGGAGGTTACTTCGGGGGGAGGGGGAGGGAGGAGGTCACGGCACAACGGTGGTCCCAAGGGTGAGGCCTACTGCGGTGAGGGAAGGTGGTTGCTAGAGGGTCGGGAGGGAGGAGGTCGTGGCACGGAGGAGGTCCCGATGGCCGGTGGGGGGCCTTCTGCGGTAAGGGAAGGGTGTTATTGGGGGGTTAGGAGGGAGGAGGTTGCGGCACAGCGGAGGTCCCGAGGGCGGCGGGGTGAGGTCCTTGGGGCTAGGGGGCCGAGGGCCTTCTACGGTCAAGGAAGGGGGTTTCTGGGGAGGGAGGAGGTCGTGGCACGATGGAGGTCCCAGGGGTGGGGGATGGGCTTGGCGGTGAGGGAAGGTGATTGCTAAGGGACAACATGGAGGACGTCCCGGGAGCGAGGGGAAGGGAAGGAGGTCCTAGGGCATAGGGGGAGTGGGGTGGGGTGTGGCGGGGGACATTCATGGGTTAGAGCAAATCAGGGCGGATGTGAGATTATTTTTATTTTTTTATATTTTTAAAATTATTAAATAATGGGTTTCGGATTAATTATGAATTTTAAATATATTTTTATCATTTGGATGTCACGTATGTTGCCACGTAGGATAAAAATAAACGACCTCTCTCCTATTTAATGGTAGGAATCAAAGTGATACAAAACAGAAAGTTTAGAAATATTTTTATAACTTTTTAAAGTTTAAAGGCCAAAGTGATACAACCCCCTAAGTACAGAGATTAATTTTGTAGTTTAGCCTATATTATATTATATAATATATATAATCATTAATATTATTATAATAATTATTTCATATTTAATTATTAATATTATAATAGAATATTAATGTAATGATATTAATATGAAAGTAATATAATATATAATATCATATATTATATAATAGATAATATAATAGTATACATTTATTATATAATATATATAAATAATAATTCTAATAATTAATATTTTTATATATTATATTATATTATGATGATAATAATATAGTTATTAGTCATATAATATAAATACTATTAATTATAATATATTAATATTATAATAGTAGTAATATAATATAACGTATGTAATATATTGTCAATATTAATATAGATATACTAATATATTATATAGAATGTATTATAATGTATTATATATTTTATGTAATGTATTATAATATGCAACTTCATATACATTTCAATATATTATTAATAGGATTTAGAGATTAAACTTAATGCTATTTTATTTACATAATAATTTAATATTATTATATATTGGCTTATTATGATTTGCCTTTATATTTATTAATTTTTGAGTTTTTTTAGACAAACTAAACAATAGTAATAGAAATTCATTTGATTCTGATTTCGATTTATGTGGAAACCAAACAACTGAACAAGTGAAGAAAATAAAGAATTCTGATTCTAATTTCAATGAAATTTGATTTTGGTATCGGTTCATGAGAACGAGACTAAGATAAAAAAAGACCCATAATCACCTAGTAGGAGTTTGACAATAACTATGCTCGTGTGATATGTCTAAGATTTATGAGGCCAGTGATAAATAAAGGAATCGAAAAGCATGCAGGGTCTCACTTTGAGAGAATTCTTATAGAGACAACTGACCCCTCATGGAGTTGGTGGCTCTTTCCTTAAAATTGGGAGCTAACAAGCAAAAGGACTTGAGACAGAAGTTGGTTCGATAGATCCTCATCAGATTGGCTTCGGTCAAACAACCAACCTCTTTAGCCAATAATGCCACATCCACACCTCTTCCCCTTAACCCAAAGTTGAAGGTTCAAACATATATAGCTGACCAACTTGAAAGCAAAGTTTAGGCAAGGTTTATAAACCAAAGAAGAAAGAAAGACGTTGAAATTGATCTCTAAACCTTGAGAGTTCGGATACAGCAACATGCAAGGCATCTTGACCGGCCCATTCCGGTTCCTGAACCTTTTATCCTGCTGGTTCATCCTCCGAATGAATCTGCTTCTCGATGTCGACCAACTTCGCGTTTGAACGCAGCCAGAGCCCTCCTGCTCGTGGTCCACTCCGGCGTGTCCCTCTGGCCTAAGTACACCTCGTCCGAGGAGTGCCTCGACAGTACCTCAATGAGGGACACCCCAAGGATGGTCCGAAACTGGCTCGTGATGGTCTTAATGAAGACCCCGTCTGGGTTACAAAAATACTTAGAATTCATAAAATATCAACCTTACTTTACATAATTTTTCTTGTAAAAAATGCATGATACTTAAAAATAAATGATTTTAATGATATTATTTATTTGGATAGAAGGGTTAATTGTAGAAAGATAATTTTATTTCATACTTTTGGCTGTATAGGAGTGGTCCCATGAATAAATGAAAGTCCAATGGCTTAAGAAATATAAAAAAGGATTAAAGGCATTTAAATAAGCAAAGAGAGAGAGAGAAAAAGAAGTTTTGAGTGGATGCAATAGAAGTTTGATTTTAAAAAAAATATTTTAGTTCAAGCTTTATAGGAAATGAATTATATATAACCTTATTTCAATTACCTTAGCTTTGCAAAGCTCAACAAAAGAGAACTTAGTAACTTGATAAATTGACACCTTTATCAATTCATTTTAATGCATGGATCCTTTATATATATATATATATATATATATATATTCTAAAATGAACCCCTATCATGAGGTAGCCCTAGGTATTTTTGGAAGAAGTACAAGATCTTATTATTATGAGAAGAGAGAGTTTACGAATGCTAATATCTTGTCTAGTTGTAAGATATAAGATGGAAGAAGTTTCCTTTCATCAAGTATTCCTTTTATCGGATAAATTTCATTTTTGTTCAGAAAAATATGCCTTATTCCACAAAATAACTGAGAAGAGAGAGTTTACGAATGCTAATATCTTGTCTAGTTGTAAGATATAAGATGGAAGAAGTTTCCTTTCATCAAGTATTCCTTTTATCGGATAAATTTCATTTTTGTTCAGAAAAAACATGCCTTATTCCACAAAATAACTGCAGAATAACTCTGATTAATTTTTATTCGGTTGCGATGAGAGAATTAATATTTTAATAAAATCGATTAATATTAGCCTCGCTGTCTCTAACCTAGTCTTCTAGGCTTCGTCCAGTCAACCAAAATCACCGTGAGCTTTTTTTTTAATTAATTATATTTTGAGCACCGATGTGGTAGCTGTCGGCTCAGGATGCGCTCAGCCATCCACGTCGATGCTAAACACACTCTCTCTCTATATGAGAATCTTGGGCTGCCTAGAAGAGAAGGGCGTCACAATTTCCTCCTCTGTAGTATAACTACTCATGCACGAAATTCTATTCCGCTTCAACATCCAAACCAAACAGGGAGAAGAATTTTTTAATTTTTATAGATCTCCTGCCTCCTCCCCTCCTTTTTTGCCTTCCCCTATCGCGCGTGGGAGCCAAAACAAGGGTTTCCAAGCTTTTCCTTTTCCTCATCGAAAGCCATTAAAGCCCTCCAAATGAAATCTTGAGTGGCCTGATTCTAGAGAGAAAGCCGAGGCAGTCTCCTCCTCCTCCTCTGTCTTCAGTCGTTTCATCTCTGCCCTTGTTCTCCAGACTGAAGACGAAGGACCAGGTGAAGGATGGACTCCTTCTGAATGTTGTAGTCAGCTAAAGCTCATTTTTGCTGGCAAGCAGTGTTGGTGGGTATGTCTGGCAGATGGTGGCTACCTAATGAATTAGACTGAGGCTAGAGTTTCACTCTATGTCCTTAAGATAATTTCGTCCCGCAATGGTGCTTACGGTTAGTATGACGATTCTCTCCCAGATACAACAGTCTCCTTTTGCGAAGTGCAAAGTGCGCCTACAAAGCGCCATTGCGCCCTTCGCACACGCGCGTGCGCGTGCGCGTGCGCGAGGGTGATGCTACGCATCACCCTCAAGCTCTCCACTTGTGGTGAGCCTAAGGAACTTAAGCTTCAAGGAAGTGGTTTCCATATAAGTGAACCTTCCTTTCTTGATTTTTTCGATATGGGACTAAATGTCCCCGCAATTTCTCATTCACACACATAAGGCAGTAATGGGCTTTCAAGGCCCATTAGGGTATTTAGGGTCTATTTTGGCCCATTACCCAACAATCCCCCACATGAATGGAAATTAGACTTAGATCAAAGATCATCAGAGATCAGCAAAGGCAAACCCCCACATAAAAGGATTTTAATGCAAATGAATATGCAGACACACTAAAGAGAGTATAATGGGATGAAGTTGTATCGGGATAGGTAGCTTGTGGCTTTGAACCTTCCTTAGTGAGTTGTTATCGAGTTTACTTGCTAAAAGGTGAACACGATGTCTTGAACCTTTCAGCGTTTTGTGTAAACTAAGACAATAACAATCACGCAACTTCTTCCCGAGCATTCTTTTGGTTCTCATGGTTGTGTTCATTTTGGCCCCGAACAACTCCTGGTCTCATGAGTGCTTCAGAGAATTAAACCTTAAAATTCTCATAGAATTGGCCCAGTTCACACTCACATAGGTGATTCTTATTAAGAGTATCCTGCTATACCCCACATGATGTTCATGTCATAAGAATCATTAAAAGCAATGCTTATCCTAGTACCTTTAGCAGGTAGCACCAATTATCATAGGAATGAGTAGGATTGTACATCCTTAGTGCTATCAAGTCTCTTCATAATTTAGTTGTCCCTTTTGAACCTAGATCTTGGGATCTCCAGTCAGCTAGGTTGGGTATCCACTATGAAGATTTTTTAGTTATAGGTTTTAAACCCATTCCCCTCGATAAACAGTTTACTTGATCTCTTGGTAACCCCTTTGTTAATGGATCCGCTAGGTTTTTCTTTGACTGAACATAGTCAATAGAAATTACACCAATTTCAAGTAACTGCTTAATGGTATTATGTCTACGACGTATATGTCTAGACTTACCATTATACATCTTATTCTGTGCTTTGCATATTGCCGATTGACTATCACAATGTATGCATATTGCAGACACAGGCTTTGGCCAACATGGAATATCTTCTAAAAGGTTTCGAAGCCATTCTGCTTCTTCAGCTGCCTTTTCTAAGGCAATAAACTCAGATTCCATAGTGGATCGAGCTATACAAGTTTGTTTAGAAGATTTTCATGACACAGCACCTCCTCCTAAGGTGAATACATATCCACTTGTGGATTTTGTATCTTCTGTGTTAGATATCCAATTTGCATCACTGTATCCTTCTAATACAGCTGGATATCTTGAATAATGTAATCCATAACTTAGGGTATATCGCAGATATCTTAATACCCTTATTAGAGCTGTCCAATGATTTGGACCTGGATTACTTGTAAATCTACTCAACTTATTGACAGCATATGCTATGTCAGGACGAGTACAATTCATGACATACATTAAACTGCCAATTATACGTGAGTATTCCAATTGAGATATGGGTTCTCCAGTATACTTAGCCAAATGTAGATTAACATCTACAGGTGTTTTCACCGGGCTAGTATCATACTTTTTATACTTATTTAATATTTTCTCAATATAATGAGATTGAGATAATATTATTTCCTCAGATGTTCTAGTGATTCGAATTCCTAGTATAACATCTGCAACACCCATATTTTTCATATCAAAATGTTTGATCAACATTTTCTTAGTCTGTTTAATCATTTCAGTATTACTACCAATGATTAACAGGTCATCTACATATAAGCAGATTATCACATACCCTTCAGATAGGGATTTGGCATATATGCATTTGTCACATTCATTTATTTTGAATCCATTTGATAACATTACATTATCAAATTTTATATGCCATTGCTTAGGTGCTTGCTTTAATCCATATAAGGATTTAACAAGTCTACACACCTTCTTTTCTTGTCCTGGAACAATAAATCCCTCAGGTTGTTCCATGTATATTTCTTCATCTAATTCACCATTCAGAAAAGCAGTTTTAACATCCATTTGATGAATTTCAAGATTGTTAATGGCTGCAAAAGCGATTAACATTCTTATAGATGTTATTCTACTTACTGGTGAATAGGTATCAAAGAAGTCTATACCTTCTTTTTGTTTGAAGCCCTTAGCCACTAATCTGGCTTTATACTTGTCAATTGATCCATCAGCTTTTAGCTTTTTCTTAAATATCCACTTGCACCCTAAAGGTTTCATACCAGATGGTAGGTCTACCAACTCCCAGGTATGATTATGCATGATGGACTCAATTTCATTATTGACAGCTTCTTTCCAAAAGGGTGCTTCTGGATTAGACATTGCCTCTTTGAATGTCTGAGGTTCATCTTGTAACATATAAGTTACATAATCAGGACCAAAGGACTTAGCAACTTTTGGTCTCTTACTGCGTCTGGGTTCATCTTCAGGATATTCTTCCTGATGACTACTACTAGCAGTATTATCATCATAAGTTCTTTTATTTGAACTTATTTCTAATTTCCTTTTACTTGGAAATATATTTTCAAAGAATGTTGCATTCCTTGATTCCATGATTGTATTTTTCTGTATATCAGTTATATCTGATTTATACACAAGAAAGCGATATGCACTACTATTATGTGCATATCCGATAAATATACAATCAACAGTTTTAGGTCCTATCTTGACCTTTTTGGGGTCCGGAATAGCTACTTTAGCTAGACACCCCCACACTCTTAAGTAATTGTAAGAAGGCTTCTTTCCTTTCCATAACTCATATGGAGTCACTTCCTTCTTCTTAAGAGGTATCTTATTAAGAATATGATTTGCTGAGAGAATTGCTTCTCCCCATAAATTCTGTGGTGTACCAGAATTTATTAACATAGCATTCATCATTTCTTTTAATGTGCGGTTTTTACGTTCCGCAATTCCATTAGATTGAGGTGAATAAGGAGCAGTAGTTTGATGAATAATGCCATGCTCCTGACAAAATTCGTCAAAAGGTGCATCATATTCACCACCTCTATCACTCCTTATGGCCTTAATCTTTTGCCAAGTTGATTTTCAACTTCATTCTTATAACATTTAAACATTTCTAAAGCCTCATCTTTAGACTTTAGTAGATACACATAGCAGTATCTTGTTGAATCATCTATAAATGTTATAAAATACTTTTTACCTCCTCTAGTTTGAATTGACTTTAAGTCACATAGATCACTGTGAATTAAGTCAAGAGGTTCAGTATTTCTTTCAACTGATGGAAATGGTGTTTTTGCTAACTTAGCTTCAACACACACTTCACACTTGTAATGTGGATCGATTTCATGATTAGGTAATAATTTCAATTTCATTAATTTTCGTAATGAATTAAAATTCGCATGTCCTAATCTATCATGCCATAAACAAGAGGAGTCAATCATATAAGCAGAAGAAGAAGCTTTATTCATTTCAAGGTTTCTGTGTACAGTCATTACATTCACCTTGAATAATCCATTATTCAAGTAACCCCTTCCAATAAATATCCCCCCCTTAGTGAGTACAAATTTATCAGACTCAAAGACCATCCTAAAGCCATGTTTGCTTAGGAGGGAGCCTGATATGAGATTCTTCCGGATGTCAGGGACATGTAGCACATCATTCAGTAGAAGCTCCTTGCCAGATGTCATCTTCATAACGATGCGGCCAAGTCCTTCTATCTTGGATGTAGCGGAGTTACCCATGACCAAATTTCTACCATTGATAGGAGTATATGATGAGAACATACTCTTATCAGAGCAGACATGTCTGGTAGCTCCAGTGTCGATGTACCACTCATTTGCTTTGTCAACCATGTTTGCTTCAAATACAACAGCTGACAGCATCATCTCGGATACCTCTTTGGATAGGGTTTCAGTAACGTTGACTTCTTTCTTTTCTTTATCCTTGAAACGGCAGTCCTTGGATTTGTGTCCTTGCTTTCCACAAACAAAGCACTTTCCCTTAAACTTGTATTTCTTTGGATTGCCCTTCTTCTGTTTAAAGCCTTCGCCTGGAAACTTGCGTTTCTTCTTCCCTTCTATGAGGTTGGCCTTTGGCTCAGCAGGTTGTCCTCCTGCCTTCTTTTCTTGGCTCTTATTGTCCTCCTCGATCCTTAGGCGGACAATTAGGTCTTCAAGTCCCATCTCCTTCCGCTTATGCTTCAGGTAGTTCTTGAAGTCCTTCCATAGTGGTGGTAGCTTCTCTATGATGGCAGCTACCTGGAATGACTCGCTGAGAGACATTCTCTCTGCATGTATCTCATGCAGGATAATCTGGAGCTCTTGGACTTGCTCCATAACTGTTTTGTGGTCGACCATCTTGTAGTCTAAGAACCTTCCAACCACAAACTTCTTGTGTCCAGCATCCTCTGTCTTGTACTTTTTGTCCAGGGATGCCCATAACTCCTTGGCAGTAGCAATACTGCTGTACACATTGTACAGGGTATTGTCCAGACCATTCAGGATGTAATTTTTGCAAAGGAAGTCCGAGTGCTTCCATGCCTCCACCGCAGCAATGACTTGCTTGTCGGTCTCCCCTTCCTTTAGGACAGGCGGATCTTCATTCAGCACTCTGACCAGGTTCAGAGTTGTGAGGTAGAACAGCATCTTCTGTTGCCACCTCTTGAAATCCGTGCCAGAGAATTTCTCCGGTCTCTCGGCTTGAATGGATGTCGTCATAGTAGCCATCTGCAGCAGCACTTCCGTGGTAGCAGGAGAAATTGTCTTAAGATTGTTGGTGGGTATGTTGGCAGATGGTGGCTACCTAATGAATCAGACTGAGGCTAGAGTTTCACTCTATGTCCTTAAGACAATTTCGTCCCGCAATGGTGCTTACGGTCAGTATGACGATTGTCTCCCAGGATACAACAGTCTCCTTTTGATGAAAGCAGCACTACAATTCACCAAAACTTTCGAACCAAGAATGCTACTCTCTTTTCAATGCACTATTGCTATACTATCCTTAGGAAAGTATGCAAATGCCTAAGAGAGAAGAAGACTAGAATTGATTCAAATTGAACTCAATTCGGAATGGCTTGGGATCATGAAATGAGAGGGTCTAGGGTCCTATTTATATGTTTTTAGGTGCCCCTTGGAAGCAACCCTACGCCCCTTGGAAGCAACCCTACGAATTTAAATTCTTTATCAAAGGATGTGAGGGTTAAGGGCTTATCACCCTTGATATGCCCTTTAGACATTGTGATCTTCAGATCAGGCGATCGGATAAGCCTTTTCATGGCTGTGATCTGAAGATCAGCCGATCAGATAAGTCTATCCTTATCCTGATAAGCCTTTTCATCATCGTGATCTGATGATCATGTTATCAGATAAGCGGATGCTTATCACAACCGTACGATCGAATGGACACCTTATATAACCGTCATGTTGACTGGTCAACCAACCGACCTGTTGACTAGTCAACGACGGATGTCAGCCATTGGATCGTGATCAAGATTGTGATTTGATCACCACATCTCGACCCTTCATCCGATCGATCAACGATCAATTGATCTCAGCCCCTTATCTTGATCTAAGTGCAAAGTGCGCCTACAAAGCGCCCATTGCGCCCTTCGCACACGCGTGCGCGTGCGCGAGGGTGATGCTACGCATCACCCTCAAGCTCTCCACTTATGGTGAGCCTAAGGAACTTAAGCTTCAAGGAAGTGGTTTCCATATAAGTGAACCTTCCTTTCTTGATTTTTTCGATATGGGACTAAATGTCCCCGCAATTTCTCATTCAATGGGCTTTCAAGGCCCATTAGGGTATTTAGGGTCTATTTTGGCCCATTACCTAACAAGCAGCTCGAGGATGGCCATACATTGGCTGATTACAACATTCAAAAGAAGTCCAACCTCCATCTGGTCCTCCGTCTCCGGTGTGGCATGCAGATTTTTATGAAGACGCTGATTGGAAAGACCATCACCCTCGAGGTGGAGGGCTCCGACGACACCATTGACAATGTGCAGGCTAAGATTCAGGATAAGGAGAAAACAGTTGGAAAAAGAGTCGTTTTGTCATCTGAACCTCCAAGGAGAAGACAGTTCCTTCTTCCCCATCTCCAGATTTGCTTGATTTAATTTTTTTCTTAGAAAATGATTCTTCTCCTCCAAATTCTTATCGAAACTTGTTCTATTCGTGATTTCTGCTGAGTGTTTTGAAGAAAAAATTGGCATTTTGGTTTTTAATTAATCACCTTCTTGTTATGTTTGACGCCAAGAAAAAACTAAGTTTATACCAGTTCCAAATATAGTAGCACCTTTTTTTTTCTTAACATAATTTCTCAAGTCCATATTTGCACCATTTAAAAATCAAATCTAGAATATATGCTTGTGTTACTGCTGAAATCTGTCCTCCGACTCGGACGAGACTCCGTTGGAAGTTCAAGGTGAGTCTATCGTTGAAGGGCCTCCCTCGGAGGGATTAGAGGGCGGTGACGTTGGACCAACGGTAACGGAAGCTTGGGAGGAGTTTCCTTCTAGAAAGCTTCCTCCTGAGGAGGCTAGATGAGCGGGTGAACAGATTGAAGCTTTGGTGGAGCCCGTGGGGGAGGGGCAGGCGTCGGTGATTGAAGAAGGACCTTTGGGTGAAGGAGGACAGGATGATGACCTTCTAGCTGAAGCTTTTTCCACTGAAGCCTCGGGAACATTAAGGCCTGGGCTGGCCGAGATATCCGAGAAATCGCAGGCCAACTTTTGCTGAAGGAGGCCAAGAGATTGCAGGCTTCTCAGTCTGAGATTGCCCGGACTGATCCCTCAGATGGGCAGCCTGGCAGTTTGGATCCGGCTATCGAGGAGGCGTTCTCTGCTCTGATGAGGTCGGCATTGTATCCGAGCGCGGGTCCCTTGATGAACGAGTTTGCAGACTTAGACCTTATCGACGCCGCATTCGGTCAGTGGAATGTGGCGAAGGATGTTCATCTTCTCCCTAAGATCAACAATTCCATCCTCATGGAGCTAGCTAGGTCTTACACCTCCCGGGTGAGTTGCTATTCCAGAGTAGTAGGTATTTTTTGGTTAACTTGATCACGCTTTCTTATTTGGGTTTTGTTTCGCAGAGCGCTCTGATCAATAGGGCACTGTGCTGGCGTTTGAGCCTGGCGACAGGGGCCAGCGTCCAGGCCAAGAGAGTCAGTACCGAGCTCCGATTGCGAGCAGAGAAGTCTGACAAATTTGAGCGAGTCCTGGACACCACCAACAAGAACTTGGCGAGGGCGAGAGGATTGCATCATGCCACCCTCGACGACGTATCCAGATTAAGGCTCGAAGTTAAGGAGCTACATGGGCTTCGGGCGAGGTATGATGAAGTATGTTCGGAGTTATCACAGGTCACATCCAGATATGCCGAAGAAATGGAGACTGCTAGGAAGTAGCTCGACGAAAGTCGAGACAGGCTGGGGAGAGAAGCTGCTGAGAAGAATCGCCTGAACAAAATGCTGGGCGAGTCGGAGGAGAAGGTCCAGCAGCTAAATCATTGCATTGTTGCTAGGGATGACAAGATCAGATGGCATCAGGAGAAAATGGCCAAGCTTGATAACGAGCTCTTCCAGTCCAAGGAAGAAGCCAACAGCAGGCAGTCGAAGATCAATGACCTCAAGGACAGGATCAAACTGGTTAAGGCCAACAAGCTGAGGGCCTTCGGCGAGGTCGAGGAATTAACCAGGAAATTAGCTCGGCAGGAGGAGGAGGTACGATATCGTCTTTTTAATCTTCCCATCGACTCACTGTTGCATCGGCTAACCCTGTGTTTGCAGATGGAGAAGGCTAGGCTTGAGGGCCAAGGTCAATTAGAAAGCCTGTAAGGAGAACTGGCGTGAGTCATTGGAGGAGCTTGGAGCTCGAAGGGCAGGTCGCCGAGACTGAGGAGCAAATCGTCTCATTCCGGAGCCAAGTTGTCGAGGCTGAAAGGCATCTCGCCATACTTCGGGGCGAACAAGATGCGACTTGTGCCGAGGCTTTTCAGCTTGGCATGGAGGAGGTCCGAACCAGAATATCTCGGCAGCATCCGGAATGGGACCTCTCCTTTTTGGATGTTGAACCCTTTGAGGCCTGTACCCCGGGGGCTGAAAAAGCCGAGTATGAAAATATCTCAGACGTTGATCTTGACGCAATTTTGGGCTCTAGCGATGCCGCAGCTCCCGAAGGATACTCCAAGCTCGCCGCTGAAGGAACGACGACTTTTGAAGTGGGCGAAATGAGCCAAGCTTCCCCGAACATTGCTGAGGATACTGCTGGGACTGATCCAGCCCCTGATCCTTGAGGGTTGCCTATGTATTTTTTGCTTTTCGGCTTTGTAGTCTGATCGAAATTTCTGATGAATGAGTTTTTTCACCTCTATTTATTTGTCTTTCTGGCTGATCTTTTACCTTAAGCTTTCTTCCGACTGCGAACGAATTATAACTCATTCGCGCTCTTAGGTCGGTTGAATTCGGGCTAGAATAAGCTTTCGGTCGAGGCCTGGTTTGTCCGACGTAGAGAATGGGCATGCTCGGTCGAGGCATAAAATGGTCTGGTGCTGCCGAGGAACATAGTTCCAGTCCCGCTTGAAGCGGGTGAGGGAATCTGCCCTGCCGAAGTATCGATAGCTCGACTTGAAATGGCAAGAATTGCAGGGGTATCCTGGTTAGAGCCGAGGTTAGATAGTTCGGCTTGCCCAAAGTGGAGAAATGGGTATGTTTTCAGCTGAGGTATACGAAGTGGCTTTGTTGGAGAGTATTTCATCCTTGTCAGGGGCATTTACTCTATTGGTCTTTTCCAACGCAGGTCTTTTAGTGTACGTGACAAGCAATCGATCGCCATTGGATGGCATCATTTTCGGAGGGGATTTTCCAGGCCTGCCCGTATCCCAATGACATGCAGCCGATTTCATGCATTTAAGGTTTTTGATTCGAGATCGGGGGAAGATCTCTTGCCTTTCGTCACGGCTTGGGAAACGCATTTGGCACAGTCCAGGAAATAATTCTTTTCCTCTGCCCTCCTACGTGACAACGGGGTATGCTGTTTCAAATTTTAGAGGCTTATTTGCCTATAAATTGGGGAGAACGGGCCGTGTTAGGCTATCTCTCAGAACTTTGTTCTCCTGTGAAAGCTCTCATGATGTCTATGTATCTGAGGTTGAGAGTGGAGAGACTGAGTTCTCCTTTTGCAAGTCGACTTTCCCTGAATAGCTGGGGTGATGAAGGAGCCGCTGAAGAGCAGACCGTCCTCAAGAGAGGAGTTTTGGAGATCATATGGAGAGCGCATGGGAGGTCCGCAGAGACCATATGGAGAGCGCACGTATGCGCTCTCTGTGTGTCCTTTGCCACTTGCCATGGGGACTATCGGAGATGCAAAGTATGCATATCCCCATGGTAAGGATGGACTTTTCCTTCTCCCTCTGGCTGGATTCTCGGCTCATCCCTGTGGGGAATCTTTTGCCATGTGAAGAGGGAGTTGAGAGCAGTGTGGGTCTGCTGGTCCCCTGTCTTTCACAATCAGGCAGCGTCCAGCAGCCCAGCATTCCACCCAGGGGGAATGCCTCCCCAGCATTGGCATCCACAGGTCTTCCTTCTGTTCTTGGATTTCTTGGTTCATCCGGAGGACCCATGGGAAGATGGCTTGGCCCTAACCAGTGGTTTAGCGCGAGCTGACTGGATTGTCTGACTATTCGGGTTAGGTGCCGAAACATCATTATTAACCGAAGCTGACTGAAGCAGTCCGGCCGATCTATTTACTTGTTTTTATTTCTTGTGCCATGATGTACTTGTAACGCCTCTTTGGAGGTTGTAACTCTTTTCATTGATGAAGAAATAAAGAAACTTTTATTCTTTCTTCTTTTAGCACCTGCTTCTTTTTTGATGTGATTGTGCTTGAGAGTTACTACTCTCATATCATGCTTTTTGTGTCATAGCATATCTCGGCAGCGTTCTTTCTACCTTGCTTTTGCTAAGACCAATGCTCGATCCTCAGTGGAGGAAAGCATTTGTCCCTGTTCGGGTCAGAGGTGGACCTGGGCGGTCCCGGGGACTCATGCGGCATGCATGATCCCATTTGTAGAACGAAGCATGTATTTCTTTGGAAAGAGATAGCTCGTATGTCTTTACGGTTGAGTAGAAGGAGGTTGCTTACTTCTGCCGAAGTATCATAGGACGTCTTAGTTGTGTTAGAGAGTTTGAAAGATTACTTGTCTAGACCGGAGCTTTAGATAACTTTTTAAGAGTATGCCATTTGACTTGGCCGAGGTTTCAGATAATCACTCGGTGTAGCCGAGGCCTCGGAATATCGCTAGGTTATCGCCAAGGTTTCGGAATATCGCTCGATTGTTGTCGAGGCTTCAGAATATTGCTCGGTTGTCGCCGAGGTTTCAGAATATCGCTCGGTTGTTGCCGAGGTTTCAGAATATCGCTTGGTTGTCGCCGAGGTTTCGAAATATCGCTCGGTTGTTGCCGAGGCTTCAAAATATCGCTCGGTTGTTTTACTTGGTCCTTACTACAACTGTGGATTCAGGCACGTACGGCTAAAGAGGATGGGGGCTACCCGAGCAATGGAAGGGGGTGCCCGAAGCCTGTAAATCGGTCACTCTCGAAGAGGGCGAGCCATGATACACTCTTTCCTCCACATTTTTTCGAGGATGCCTAATTCGAGGAAGTCTGGCAGACTTTCGAGGACATTTATTTCAAAATGGTCTGGCAAATCGGAGGGAGTCTAGTCCCGAGAAGGGAGCTCCTTAAGCGCCTCAACGTTATTAATGATCCTCTTCGACGAGGGGTGGAACTCTTCATTTCCCGCGAGCGCCCACTGAGGTGGTGACGCATGGCAAGTTTCCATGGGCTGAGATTAATGGCTCGAACGATCGAAATATTCACCAGGAGTGGTTTAAATATGGATGAGAAGGATGCCTCTGTTAGTCATCTTTTTAGCCGATCTCCCAATAATTCCTGGGTTCTGAGATGGCGTCTGGAGGTGAGGGGCGATCAACTGTGGTGCCGAGCAGTGTCGCTAATGGCCGTGGGGGGTCACAGGGGAGCTGCATTATGGTAACCATTGATGGGGAGGTCCTGACGTCAATGTTCACGGATCGTGAGTGGTTTTAGAGAGTGGCCGAACAATATCTGGCCATTTCTACGAGGGAGGTCGAGCTCCTTCGTCGTGCCAACGGCCGACTGGAGGGGGAAGTAGCATCCCTCCGACAACATATCGCCGAGTCAGCTCGGCGTGGGAAGGGTTCGGCGGCTCCCGGAAAAGATGATAAGCCCCAGTGAGGGCTCATGTATATTTTTCTTTCTTTTTGCCCTTTTTGTGATGAATGAAAATGGGGATTTTCGCAACTTTTGTGTTTGCTGTTATATCCAAATGTTTGCTCTTATCACTCAGCCTTGGCCAAGATTTTTGACAAGTGATGCTCTTCGGCTTTGGCCAAGGCTTTTAATAAGAAATGGAAATGCACTTCGGCTTTGACCGAGGCTTTTAATAAGTAATGGAGATGCACTTTGGCTTTGGCCAAGGCTTTTATTCTTCCGTGCCGGCCGGGCCTATAAGCTGCCCGAATCCGGTCGAAGTTTTCTTCGCCCTTCAGTCCGGCCAGGGCTTGTAAGCTGCTTGAATCCGGATGAGGTTTTCTTCATCTTTTAGTCCGGCGGGGCTTGTAAGCTGCCAAAATCTGGATGGAGTTTTCTTCGCCCTTCAGTCCGGCCGGGGCTTGTAAGCTGCTCGAATCCAGATGAGGTTTTCTTCATCTTTTAGTCCGACCGGGGCTTGTAAGCTGCCCGAATCCGAATGGAGTTTTCTTCGCCCTTCAGTCCGGTCGGGGCTTGTAAGCTGCTTGAATCTAGATGAAGTTTTCTTCATTCTCTGGTTCGGCCATGGCTTGTAAGCTGCCCGAATCCGATGGAGTTCCTTCAATCCATCGGGGCTTGTAATCTGTCCAAATCTGGATGAGGTTTTCTTCGTTCTCTGGTCCAGCCGGGGCTTGTAAGCTGCCCAAATCCGGATGAAGTTTTCTTCGTTCTCTGGTCCAGTTGGGGCGTGTAAGCTGCCCGAATCCGGATGGGGTTTTCTTCGTCTTTTGGTCGGCCGGGGCTTGTAAGCTGCCCGAATCCAGATGGAGTTTTCTTCGCCCTTCAGTCCGATCGGGGCTTGTAAGCTGCCCGAATTCGGATGAAGTTTTCTTCGTTCTCTGGTCCGTCTGGGGCTTGTAAGCTACCCAAATCTGGATGGAGTTTTCTTCACCCTTCAATCCGGCCGAGGCTTGTAAGCTGCCCGAATCCGGATGAGGTTTTCTTGTTCTCTGGTTCGACCAGGGCTTGTAAGCTGCCCGAATCCGGATGGAGTTTTCTTCATTCTTTGGTCCGACCGGGGCTTGTAAGCTGCCCAAATCGGATGGAGTTTTAGAGATCACTTGGTCTGATCGGGACTTGTAAGATCACTTGGTTCGGCCGGGGCTTGTAAGCTGCCCGAATCCAGATGGAGTTTTGAAGATCACTTGGTCCGGCTGGGGCTTGTAAGCTGCCTAAATCCGGATGGAGTTTTGGAGATCACTTGGTTCGACCGGGGCTTGTAAGCTGCCCGAATCTAGATGGAGTTTTGAAGATCACTTGGTCCCCAGCTGCACTAGGGGTGCCTAACCATACAGAGTCTTTGTCGAATAGGACTTGGCCCAGCCATGGTGCGGAGATATTGCTTCTCAAGGAGATAGCTCGGTCATGCCGGGAATGGGCAAGTAACAACCATTTTTCAGTGTGACTTTTTGGCGAAAAATGATTGCAGCGATAGAGCCATGAATAATAGAGACAGGATGCTAATGCTGTAAATAGGGTGAGTTTATAGAAAGCATACCCTACTGGTGGTATATATGGAGATTGTCCGAGTTTCACGTCCGGGGAATAGATTTCCCGCTCAGATCCTGGAGCTTGTAGGTGCGAGGTCCGATGACTTCCACCACTTGATAGGGGCCTTCCCAATTTGGAGACAACTTTCCTTATTCTAGTAGTTTGGAGACAGATGCTTTCCGGAGGACGAGATCACCGGATGAGAAGGATTTCCCTTTGACTCGAGAGGCGTGATAACAAGCCACTCTTTGCTAGTATGCAGGAACCATGATCCGAGCTTTCTCTCTGATTTCTTCCACCAGGTCGAGATTGGTGCAGAGCTGCTCGTCATTAGCCTCCTCCGAGTAGCTCTCCACTCACGAAGAAGGAAGCCCTATCTCCACAGGGATGGCGGCTTCCGCACCGAAGGCCATCCGGAATGGGGTCTCATCGATGGGGATTCTCTGGGTGGTGCGGTAGGCCCATAGGACGTGGTGAAGCTCGTCCGCCCATCTGCCTCAGGCTTTGGCAAGCCGAGCCTTAATCCCTTGAAGCAGGGTCCGATTAGTTACTTCGGCTTCTCCATTGGATTGCGGATACCCTACCAATGTAAGGCGGTGAAAGATTCCATGCTCCTCGCAAAAACCTCAGAACTTTGGGTTGTCGAACTGCTTTCCATTAACGGTGATAATAGTATGCGGAAGGCCGAAGCGACAAATAATGGATCTCCATACGAAGTCCCTGGCCCAAGCTTCGGTTATTTGGGCAACAGCCTCGGCCACCACCCACTTGGTAAAGTAGTCGATGGCGACAAACAAGAACTTTCTCTGTCCAGTGGCGAGGGAAAAAGGGCTAAGAATATCCATCCCCCACTTAGCAAATGGCAAAGCAGAGGAAATAGGGACTAAACTGGCGGAGGGGAGCCTCTGGATGTTGGAATGTCTCTGACATGGGTCGCAAGCTCGGACAAGATTGTCAGCATCCTTTTGCATGGTGGGCCAATAATACCCCTAGCACAGTACCTTGTGGCATAAGGACCGGCTCCCCAGATGATTACCGCAGATTCCCTCATGTACCACTCGGAGAGCATAATCAGCTTCAAATGGGCGAAGGTACTTGAGTAGCATTATGAAAAAGGACCGCTTATATAGCTGGTCGTCGATCAATACATAGTGGGTGGCTTGCAATTTCAGCTTCCTTACTTCCTTGCGGTCGGCTGGGAGCGACTCTTCTTTAAGATACTTCAGTATGGGGTCGAACCAGGATGGTTCGGCCTCGACCTGCATCACTTGGTCCGCCTCCGCGATGCTAGGCTTTTCCAGAATCTCCAGGGAAAACTTCAGCTCGGAATCCATCAACTCTGCAGTTGCCAGTCGAGACAATAGGTTGGCGCGTGCATTCTCGAATCTTGGGATCTAAATGACTTCAAATTCAGAAAAGTAGGAAAGTAAGTCCGCACCTGTTTAAGGTACCGAATTATGTTCGGCTCCCGGGCCTCAAATTCGCCCTGCACATGACCAGCTACCAATTGAGAGTCGGTAAAGGCATTCAGCTTCTTCACTTTAAGGTCACGGGCGATTCGAAGTCCAGTGAGCAGAGCTTCATATTCGGTTTCATTGTTGAAGGCTGGGAAGGAGAAGCGAATGCCATACTCGAAGGTCGCCCCTTCTGGGCTGGTGAGGATTAAACTAGCGCCGGAGCCATGGGCATTAGACGACCCATCGACGTGGAGCAGCCACAAGGCCGGAAGAAGAGATCGCTGGATGAACAGGGGTCGCATTCTCCTCATGAAGGTGTGGAGTAGGCGCAGCTGGATGGGGGGCTTCAAAGCGCCTCTGGATCAGGTGGGCCAGAGCTTAGACTTGCTGGACCAGTGAGGCAAACTGGTCCTGGGTCACTGGGGCCGCCGGTGGCGATGGAGTTTCAACTGGTGGTGGCGGTGGCGCTACGCTGCTTACCAGATTAGGTCTTTGGGTCGCGATCTGGCCTCGGGCTTCGGAGGTAGCCTTTCTTCGATTGGCCATGGGAGGAGTTCTCTTTCAGATCGAGATCCTTCTCTCCTGGATCACAAGTTTATGGGACTTGAGGGCCCTTTCTCTAGTGCCAATTCGTTATTGTTGAAATCTTCCTCTGACTTGGGCGCGATCAGGCTTCAGGATGGGCTCCCTCCTGGGTGGCCCTACAAAGCAGTCCTCACGCGAGAGGCGTTGGGGGTGGCCCTCCACGGAAGACCCTCCGACACTCAAGTCAGCGGGGATCGGCAATCAATAAATATGAGGAGAAGGCTCTCGCTGAAGAGTCTCTCCAGGGGTGGCCTTTCGAGAGCTCCGAGCAGAGCATTAATGGCAGAAAGGGATGAGCAGAGGTAGAAGGAGAGTGGGCCAGTAAGCAAGTGCGCATACCTGAGAAGTCGGGAGATAGTTCTATTTATAGAGGATCACCTGATTCCTTAGGGGCGTCGTGGGTCCGAAAGCCGTTAGGATTCGAATCCAGTTTGTTATGAGGTCAGTAAGATTCGTATCTTGTTAGTTAGAGGATCAACGGATGGGAGAGCTGATTGATGTCTTGAGATTCGGAGACGGTGTAGGCTCCAGGGCTCTAGGCCACTCTCGGGTATGATTTTTGTTTAAACTCTCCCGCGCCAGATTCCGCAGAGGTGCTTGAGTGCCCTGGTTTGGTCGAGGTACGGATAGCTCGGCTGGCGAGGCACAATGGATAGGAATGGCTCGGCTGAGGCCAAGAGATAGGAACAACTCGGCTGAGGCCGAGAGATGGGAATAGCTCGACTGAGGCCGAGAGACCGGGATAGCTCGGCTGAGGCCGAGAGACAGGGATAGCTCGGCCGAGGCCGAGAGATAGGGACAGCTCGGCGAAGGTCGAGAGACAGGGATAGCTCGGCTGAGGCCGAGAGATGGGGATAGTTCGGCTGAGGCCGAGAGAGATGAGGATAGCTCGATGGAGGCCGAGAGAGATGTTATAACTCAGCTGAGGCCGAGAGAGACGTCATAGCTCGGCTAAGGCCAAGAGATGTGATCCGCACCTTGGGAATCCTTGGCTTGCTGAGGGGCTAAGGCGCCACAATCCACCGAGGCTGATTCATCTCTAGCGAGTATTGCACAACAAGTGGGAGTCAGGGTTGATCCTAACCCCTTGCATGATTATTAATGCAATGATGATTTTACCCCTCAACAGCTTGTTAAATAAATGTAAGTAAATTGCATGCAGCATGAATCATGGACTCACGGACGATGCAAACTCCTTCCCTCCAAGTACGCCGGATGATGGAGCTTTCATGTTTCTATCTCTTGTGGATATAAATGAGGACACCCGTTTTATAACCTGCAAAATTTCTATTAATACTCTATATCGAGCAAAGGAGTGCAGCAAAGCTACAATAAAATAATTTTAAAGCCTGGGCACTGGGTTGCGCCCAGTCTGGCAGCTGGCCCAGGCAGCTGGCTGGCTGGGCAGCTGGCCCAGCCTGGCTGCTGGCCCAAACGGGCAGCTGGCTGGCGGGCAGGCGTCCTCCTTTTTTTTATTTGTGCATGGCTCCACCATGCTTCCGCTCCATAAGAGACTTTATCTGGAGTTTAACTTCATCGAAAAACTATCGTGAAGGAAGAAAAGGCACGTGGGAAAGACACGTCCCACGGGACAGAAGAAAACCATTGGACACCAAACATTCGATCCAAGAAAAGGAGAAATCCAAGAAATATGAAAGGAACTCCTTTTTTATTCTTGTATGGCCCACCACGTGGACCTCAATCGCACATCTCCTGAAAAATATATTGCATGCAAAGATCTATGCTCCACTGCTCAAGAAATAATCTTCTCGTATCCCAGGCATCTTCCACTAATAAAGGGATTTGTGCTTCATTTGTAAGCCAAAACAAATCCCTCTTTCCATAATAACAGCCAAAAGGGAGAAATAAACCATGGTGATTCAAACTAAGGTTTTGGATTAAAATCCAAGCCCTTAACACCATGCCATCATCCTTTCTTTAAACTTTTATTAGTTTTTTTATTTAAAATACTTAAGAATAAAAGAATAGTATAACTAAATCTGATGGACACGAACAGATAAGTGCATGCTTCATGGCATAGATCTTATTGATGCTTCTCTTAAATAAAACTAAATTAATAAAACTAAATATTACGAGTTTACCAGATCTAATGCCCTTTCTGATAATTCTTGATGACCTATTAACTCTTCCAATATGTAGGTAGTTGGGTCAAATACACCAAGGTACTACCAGTAGTCTTTCTTATTGGTACATCCCTAATATCCCTACCATACATCCGTTGAGTTAAATAATCTAGGGTACTACCAGTAGCCTTCCCTTTGGACTATCCCTAGATGAGAGAAATAGAGATTAAGCATACTTGCCCCTCTTTATCAGATAAATAAATGATATAATGATTATTTCACAGGAATTTTATTATATTTGTTTATTAATGGAAACAATCCCAATAATCAAAGCAGAGGTATTTTTATAGGCTCTGATACCAAATGATAGAACAAAGTTATATATATTGATTCCTATCATATATACAGAAATATGGAACCAATATATTTATCATGATAAATAATGTAAATCATGAATCGATACATAAATACCTTCAGCCATTGCTCCATGCAAATAGCTTGACTTTTCTTCTTTTCTAGATCAGGAAAAGGCTCTTCCACACCTTATGGTCTCTCCCAACGATGGTATAAACTTTTTTATTGAGACCAGGCGCAAGGACCTTCCCTTTTATATTTTTTATGCCTTATCTGTCCATCACAGAGGGCGCTTCAAACGGATAAGGTTGAGGGATATTTATCTTAATCGTGGATTCAAATTTTGAATTCTCGTAACCCCTCGATATAGAATATAGGATCATCTTAATCGTATCTAACCAATATGCTTAATAGGGAAAAAACCAACAGGGTGGACTCCTTCTGGATGTTGTAATCAGCCAATGTATGACCATCCTCAAGCTGCTTGCCAGCAAAGATGAGCCTCTACTGACTAGAACATCCAGAAGGCGTCCACCATCCACTTGGTCCTCTAGTCTGGAGAACAAGAGATGGAACCGGCTGAAGACGGAGGAGGAGGAGGAGGAGAACGCCTCGGCTTTCTTTTTGGAATCAGGCCGCTCAAGATTTCATTTGGAGGGCTTTAATCGCTTTCGAGGAGGAAAAGGAAAAGCTTGGAAACCCTTGTTTTGGCTCCCACATGCGATAGGGGAAGGCAGAAAAGGAGAGGAGGAGGTAGGAGATCTCTAAAAATTAAAAAAATCTTCTCCCTGTTTGGTTTGGATGTTGAAGCGGAATAGAATTTCGTGCACGAGTAGTTATGCTACAGGGGAGGAAATGGTGGCACCCTTCTCTTCTAGACAACCCAAGATCGTCGGATATATATATATATATAGAGAGAGAGAGAGAGAGAGAGTTTGGCATCAACGTGGATGGCTGAGCGCATCCTGAGCCGACAGCTGCCATGACGGTGCTCAAAATATAATTAATTAAAAAAAAGCTCATGGTGATTTTGGTTGACTGGACGAAGCCTAGAAGACTAGGTCAGAGACAACGAGGCCAATATTAATCAATTTTATTAAAATATTAATTCTCTCATCGCAACCAAATAGAAATCAGAGTTTTAATGTCGAAATAAGGCATGTTTTACTAAACAAAAATGAAATTTATCCGATAAAAGGAATACTCGATGAAAGGAAACTTCTTCCATCTTATATCTTACAACTTGACAAGATATTAGCATTCAAAAACTATCTCTTCTCAGAATAATAAGATCTTGTACTTCTTCCAAAAATACCTAGGGCTACCTCATGATAGGCTTTATATATATATATATATATTCTAAAATGAACCCCTATCATGAGGTAGTCTATTTTATTTCGATGACGACGGAGTGTAGTTGATTCTTCCACATGAACGCCTCCGACTCCGTCACCTCCTGCTTTTCCTCTGCCACCCAAGCATTATCGAGCTCATGGGCTGCTTGGCGTTGAGCTTCCTCAAGCGCCTCTTCTGCCCTTTCCGCCCGGGCTAAACCCTCGGATCGGGCGGCCTCGGCCCTTTGTACTCGGGCCAATTCAGCTTGGGCTGCCTCCAGAGCTCTCTTGGCCTTTTCTGCTCTAGCCTCGGCTTAGATGGCCTCCTTGTACGAATGGTCGAGGGTGGCCTCGGCCTGAGATAGGATGCCTCTAACGACAGCCAAGGAGTTCATCGCCTGCACAAGCAAATGACTCGAGTTAGGTGAAGGAAAATTCTTAATGAAGACTATTGATAGAGGGGAGGAACACTTACCTAGAGGTGAGCCACAGAAGCTTCGCGGAAGAAGACAAAGGTCCCTTGGTTCTGGAGGACCCTCTGAAGCTCAGGTACATAGACCGGAGCCATTGTTCGCTCGGCCCAACGACCGTGGTGCTCGAGGATTGACTGGAAGGAAGGCGCATTGGCTTCATCTTCCTCCGCGGCACTGGCGGGTGCTGGAGCTGCTGGCGCCAGGTCAGAGGCCGGCAGTGCCTCTTCCGTTGGCACTATCGCCTATGGAGGCTCTTCAGCTGCCGCCCCTTCGACTGGTGGAGCGGCCTCTGAAGTCGGCCCTACCGTCGGTGCTATTGGCTCTACCTCGGGAGCGGTAGGTGGTGATGGCAGAAGTCCAACCCTCGATTCTTCTGGGGGTATGTTAGTGAGATCGATGGGGGATCGGGACGGTGCAGGTAAAGGTGATTGAGGCCGCCTCCTTTCTTTGGCCTCTTCATTTCTTCTCGAGGCTCCTCCAGCCTCGGATCTCTTGCTGACCTTAATTTTGGCCCTATTCTCGGTGGGGGCTCCATCTTCTCGGGCTCTTCTTTCCTTTGCAGTGGCATTCCTCACTGCTTGGATTGATGGCATCATATCTGCATAAGTCAAAGGACTTGGTAAAAAAAAAAAAGAGAGGAAAAAGGAGGAAAAGAAAGAGAGAAAATGGTGAAGGGAAAAGTCATGGCTACTCATCATCACTCAGAATAAGGCTTGCCAGCCGAAGGCTCTCCTCAGCTAGCAGTTGGTTGCATCGAGGGACGTCGAACGCCTCTTGGTCATTTGGGAGTATGGTTGGATCCTTGTTTGGCTCGGTGTTCGGAGTCTCCCACACTGTTCTTACCCCCTCAACTTGAGCGAAGAAAAACCTATCTTTCCACCCCTTGATGGATGTTGGAAGATGTAGTCTAAGGGTTCTTGTGGGCCTAGGGGCAAAGGACCACCATCCTGATTGTTTCCTAAGGGTATAAAAGCATCGGAAGAGAGAGATCCTAGCTTCTATCTCATGGATATGACACAGCACTAAGAAACCAATGATGGTCCGAATGGAATTTGGAACCAACTGTGCCGGAGCTAAGGAATATCTATCTAAGAGGTTAAGTATGAAGGGATGAATGGGAAGGCGAAGGCTGGCCTTCAAATAAGTTTCATACAGGGCCACTCTACCGGGATAGGAAGAAGTTACCATATCTTCGAAAAGAGGACGATATAGGCGGAGATTGGTGGGAAGACTATACTTAGCCCTAAGATTTATAATCTCTTGGGTAGTCATGCTCGAGGCAGTCCCCTCGGGGGACTGCCTCATGGTGGAAGATGAGCTGGCGATGGCCGAAGGGTGTCGAATGGGGTCTCGTCCGGCGGCCGGGCGACTCCTGGTGGGAGGTTGCTTGGCGGCTCGCCGCTGCTCTATTGGGGCCCTATCAATAGAGCAGGTGGACTAGCTGGGTGCTAGAGATTGAGAAGGTGGTGAGGGAGCAGGGGAATAACCCCTAGAGTCGAAGATAGAACATGAAAGGGATGAAGAAGCCATGGAAATAGAAATGGAACTGACCTGGAGGAAGGATCTGAGAACTGGGAATCGAGGACGAAGAGCTCATGAAGCAGAGGAAGATGAACAGATGCTCGAATGAGGACCAGGTGGAAAGGAAAGGGCAACTACAGTAGAAACAAAAGACCGAGGTCAGGGATGACTCCCCCTTTTATAGCCTTGTTTCAAATCATCCCGCCAGCCTATAATTTGGCCACGTGCTCGCTCACCACTGGGAATCGCTTTGGCAACCGCTCGATGCGCAGAACAGGAGGGGCACCACCAATGATGGGACAGCGGTGACCTCACCGCAATGATGGTGCCCGCCTTTTCGTAGTTCCATACCCAAGGAGAATCCCCCTTGATCTCAATGGTCAGAACGGATGAGGCAGTGGCGTTGCAGCGTCTGATGCCTTATCAAAGAAGGATTGCCCTTGGAGACACGTGTCCTTTTCGTAGCTGTTGGCGCATGAGGATCAGCCACCAGGTGATATAATGCCCCTTTTCGCTGGTGATGTATGCCCACCCATCTCAGGGGCAAGGGGACATCTGATGTGGTTGATCCCACCCCCAGGCGGTGGAGTAACAATCTACACAATTCTCAAAGCCAGGTAATAATTTGGTAGCTAGTCCCGGCCTTGCCCTCAGCTTCGGCCTCGATCGGCCTTGCCCAAGGCCAGCTTCGACCTCGGTCGGGCTTCGCCTCGGTCGGTCTTGCCCGAGGCCATCTTCGACCTCGATCGGGCTTCGCCTCAGCTTTGGCCTTGGTCAGCCTTGCTTGAGGCCAGCTTCGACCTCAGTCGGGCTTCGCCTCAGCCTCGGCCTCGATCGGGCTTCGCCTCGGCCTCAGCCTCGGTCGCGGAGTTTGTTTCAGCTTCAACATTGGCCTCGAGCCCCGCCTCGGCCTCAACATGTCTTCAAACTCGGCTTCGAGTCTCGCCTCGGCCTCGGCTTCAAGTCACGCCTCGGCCTCGGCCTCGAGTCTCGCCTCGGCCTTGGTCTCGAGTCTTGCCTCGGCCTTGGTCTCGAGTCTTGCCTCGGCATGCTTTTGGCCTATAGTTTCAGCCATGGAACTAACCTCCAATATTGGGCCCATTGATCTGAAACGCCTAAGGCAGCCACGTGCCCGCTAACCCACTCTACCAAGGATACTGGCGGTTACCAATATACTGTGGGCAGTTACCGATATTTACAATACACGTTTAGCGGCTATGCGCCCACCTATCGCTTTTAGAGCCGATCTTGATGTAAGACGTGATTCGATGGTTATCCACGAAGGGTAAGAGGGACTTCAAAAATAGGTATATAAAGACCTCGACTCACAACAAGGGAAAAAAACTGAACTTCTACTATCTCTTCTTGACTGTTGTTCTTCAAACTGCTAACTTGAGCGTCGGAGGGTTCCCGCCGAAACCACCGGTCCGAGACTTTTATTGCAGATTTCTAGCTATAGAAGACGGTCTTATCATCCTTTTGAAGACCCTCAAAGCCCCTCTCTTGCTCGACTCTCTCCAAAAGTAATTTGGCAACAACAATAGCTAAACTGTTATGTGCGTAATTTATGATACGATTATAAATTAACAATTTAACTAATGAATCAATGGGAGTTAAGGAATAAGAGATAATTAGAGGGGCATAACAGTTATTTCGTCTACGTTTAATTATGAACTAATTATGGAGGGTTGAATTATATGTAATGATTATATCAGCGGATGACTCAAGTTTTCGAGTAAAATTAATTTGTAATTTTTAAGAGTGTAGTCTCGAGTTTTGAGTGGAATAACTTTGAGATTAATAAACTGAATAAATAATTAAAAAGTTTTAATTGAGTTTATTCAAGTTTATTGAAGCTTGAAATTATGGGTTCATGGTTCCCACACCGTCTTAGGTTAATCGAATCGAATACTCTTGGATTGAATAATTAATATGATTAATTATTTTTTTAAATAAAATATTTATTAAAACTTTATAATAAAGAGTTTATTATGAAGATAAATAATCGATTTGATTAATTATTTTTCTCATATTTATTTTGGTACAATAAATTAGTTATTAATAAAATAAAAATATGTTTAGACACATTGTTCATATAATAATTTATATGAATGGTTGCACATAAGTATTATTATGGAACATCATACAAGAAAATTTTGCTCATGTAAATGATGCATATTATGAGTTGATGGAGAAAGAGAATTTTTTTTATATTTTTGATAATGTGATTATTAAGAATATTAAAAATAAAATAATAAATTTAATTTATTAGATATTTAAAATTAATAATATCTAAAATTATTAAATAAGATTTGATAATTTAGATATTATTATATTTAATTTATATATATTTATAAATTAGTTGCTAATAAGAAAATAACTTTTATCTAAATTAAATGTTGTAACAGATAAACGCTATCTAAATTAAATTAATTCTGATTCACCTAGAGTCTATAAATATGGCATAACATGGAGTTTTAGAGAATATAGGAAAAATAAAAATAAAAGAAAAGTTTCTCTCCTCTTTTTGTCTCTTATTTTATGTGTGCCATAGTTATGATAAATATAGAAAAATAAGAGTGATCACACTCTCATAATTCGATACCGATCATAAGAAAGATGAGGAAGGCTCTGGTTTCATTTTATTTTATAGATATTTTATGAAGTACCTTAGCCCATAAATTCTACCGTGGGATTCTTCATCCATAGCTTTGAATTCGGTTGTAGGGCGCATCTGTTCCTTCGAGACCTCAACATATCGGTATGTTTTTATATTTAGAAAAAATTATATGATAATTTTTTTCTTTTCATATAAAAATATTAATTTTATGCATGTTAAACGATCTATATACTTCCGCTACATATATATATATATATATATATTGAAAACCAACAAAAACTGGCGAGTCCAACCAGTTTAATGCTGAACAATACGATGCAATTTGCATTCATTACCAAAAGGGAAGAGAATATGATATAAATATGCAACCATACATTTAAGAAGAATCCACTTTTGTCCTTTAACCATTTTTCTTTGCATACCATTTATTGGACTCATGTCCAACTTCTGTGCTGATTAACTCTTGCACAGAATTTTCCGGGTCACAAACAAGTGAAACCAACATGGCCACATCTAACCAGCAAGAAAGGTAGCAAACTATAATGTAACAATGAAGATAACCCAGAGGCTACATGTTAACAAGAACTGGCAGAATGATTACACACGTTCAAAAGATCCTCTAATGATATATCCTATTCTTAGAACAGCCTATCATAAACATTGCCTACACAAAAAAGCATATACAGCATGTATGGACTGAAGTAGAAATGAGAAATGAGAAAAATAGCCTTCTATATAAAACAGTCATGTTTGATCATGGCTATTAAACAGAAACTGAACACATCAAACAAGTGATTGATAATGCCCTCCTTACCCTGGATCTTAGCCTTCACATTGTCAATGGTGTCGTCGGAGCTCTCCACCTCGAGGGTAATGGCCTTTCCAGTCAGCGTCTTCACAAAAATCTGCATGCCACCCCAGGACAGAGGACCAGGTGGAGGGTGGACTCCTTCTAGATGTTGTAATCAGCCAATGTATGACCATCCTCGAGCTGCTTGCCAGCAAAGATGAACCTCTACTGACTACAACATCCAGGAGTCCACCCTCCACCTGGTCCTCCGTCTCCGGGGTGGTATGCAGATTTTTGTGAAGACACTGACTGGAAAGACCATCACTCTTGAGGTGTTGAGCTCCGACACCATTGACAATGTAAAGGCTTATAGCAGATTGGTGCTGTCGTTTGATGCTAGGAACTGCAACTTTGCACTCCTTCATGAGGCTCAGCTTCGATCCCATCACCCCTTCATCTCGATATCTGGGAGATGCCAGCTGATCTCCTCCACATACTTACGTTTCACCTTTTGTTTTTAGGGAAGGAGGAGAGCCTTACATGCACTGGAACCAAAAGATCCAGCTAGGATGGTAGGATACCCAGATGGTCTAAGGCTTCTTTTGATTGAGTTGAGCAAGCTGGGTGGTATGGGCATATTTGCTTCAAGGTGTTTGTAGATCAACGCTGTTGTGCAGCTTCCATTGAGATCAGACGCGTGAGGAAAGATAGAAAAGAAGAATAGATGGATATGAAAGAAAAAAGTGAATGCCTTTATTTCTTTCTTTCATCTATCCAGAGAAAGCCTTAAATAATCATCCATCTTAAATGATAAAACTTCTCCGCACCAGCCCGTAACCAACTTCCTAACAAACTCCCTAAAATATGAAAGTTTATCCAGAAAACCTGAGCCCAATCCTCATGGATCCAGTTCCATAACCTACAATTAGGTTATTAAACATTC
Organism: Calamus simplicifolius; assembly: GCA_900491605.1. NCBI lineage: Eukaryota > Viridiplantae > Streptophyta > Magnoliopsida > Arecales > Arecaceae > Calamus > Calamus simplicifolius. The sequence goes on from UESW01004294.1 coordinate 272,066, forward strand.
TCTCAAAAAACTTCCTTCTAAGCCGTGCAAGAAAGCACTCAAACCCGAGCTCATATACACCCATGACTCACATGCTCTCTATTCTTGGGTTACAAGCCGACCCAAATGACTTAGGAACCTAAGAACTTATGTAGCCTAAGCTCTCAAACCTGTGTGACTCACTTGGACTTTGAATGTGTCATATCTGAGCTTACAAACGCCTAGTGCTCGAGCTTCATCCACTAGAATGGAGTGAAAGGCCCCCTCATCCTTGCCAAAACCCCACTCACGTTCATAGTTGAGCCTGCAGAACCCAAACCTGAAATACTTAAAGCAAAAGAAGAGAAGTGGAGGAATAACGAAAAGACAAGATAGGATTGGAGCCATATCAAATGAGTCAGAGAAGAAGAAGCAACAAGGTAAAGGAAAGGGGTGGGAAGAAGAATAAAACAATAACAGAACCCTCAAAGAAGGCCTGGCAAAGAGCGTCATTGCCCCATGACTTCACTGCAGTATTTGAAGCAAATCAGGTAGCATTAACATTAAAAAAAAAAACCCTTTTGCCATCCTTCTCCTTCAAGCAACAACTAGAAGGAAAAGAAAAGACAAGAAAAATCAAGGAATGGAACTCCAATGCTAAGAACATGAAGGTCCCAAAGCAAGAGGCGTTCCCATCCTCCATCCATTCAGCAAAACCCTAGCAGCCGCAGAGACATGCCCATGCGAAAGCTCCATAAATCGGTTTCTCCTTGGTTAGGTCGCTTTGATTCAAGTTGATCAAGGAAGTGGATTGAGGGATTCATCTATTTCCAAAACTAATTGGACAGTATGTAATCAGATCTGTAAATTGGGCCCCAAACGACAGCACCAATCCATCAATGGTGTCGGAGCTCTCAACCTTTGTTTTAAAAATTATAAATGGAATTTGTTTCCTTTCCTTTGTTTGGATAGACAATCGAAGGAAGGAACAACAGCTATTTATATAGGCTCATAAACATGCTTGCTTGACAAGAACATCCCATGCCACGAAAACTATATTATTACGTGGGCTTATAAAAGAAATTGATAGAAATTGATCTATTAATTGATCATTGACAACGTGGAAAGCAATGCGAGTTGGCTTTTCTGTGCCCCAAGATGACCGCAAACCAAAGAAACATCAGCTTCAAACCCAGAGACATGGTTTGTCATCATGGATCACGAAATTAATAATTATATATGATTGTCAAATTTTGGTTGCAACTGTTCCGATTGTCAAATTAATAATCCAGCAACCATCCGCATTGCATGAGCCTTCATTAGTGCATCCATTATTAAAAAAAAAAGAAAAAAAAAGAAAACAGGTGCGCACACGCAAGAAAGTATTTTTCTTCTGCAAAGATCTAAAACGAGGTGCACAACTTAAGCAACATTATCTTTCCTTAATTGCGTGTGTAAAAAGCTCACTCTTTTAAAGCAATATATATAATGCGCGAACCATATACACAATTTAAGTGCTAGTATTTGAGAAAGTCCATACGACACTAGATTCTTACCGGCATTTGCCTAAATTAAACTACAGCTTTGAACCTCTTCAAATTTGTCAATTTGGATGAGATTTAAAGAAAGTTATTTGACCAGATGCACCATGTCAATCACCGCTTGTTGGCTAACAATCAACTTATGTTCTCATAAAAATAAATATATAACGATTTTAAGAAAATACCGTGGGAATGCCATCTTTCAAGTTTGATTCAGAATCTTTTCCTAGGGCATGTGGCGAACGGAGGATTGCCATTTTTTACATTGACTTGTTGAGGATTATTTTTATTAATCAATTAAAATAAAAAAGTATAACTATAAAAAAATATATAATATAATCTATATTTTTTAAAATTTTTTGTTGAGGGTTGCTAATTTTTTTTTTATTAAAAAAAGCATGACCAAAAAGTGTAGCTGCAAAGCAAAGGTAAGAAATAAACTTTAAATACATAACTCCTATATTCATTAGGAAACCTCTTTCTGAACATTTCATGATACAAAAGATTTGCTACCGGTTGTGTGGCATGCACAACCTGTATTTCAAAAGGCAAAATAATTTGAATCAAATTCACTTGAAGAGCATTTAATTGCATTTTTTTTTTACATACGGTGCCCTATTTATGGTAGTGTTGTAAAAAGGGAAAGGATGAAATGTCGCCATAAGAGGAGGGAAAGAGAGGCGGAGGAAACCTTTCCTTTTTCCATATTGGGATGTAAGATAGAAAAAACATAGCCGCATTCTTTTCCTTTTTCTAATGAAATGTCATGTTTATTTCTTATATAAAATAAAGGGTTATTATGTCTAATTATGTATATTTATGTTTATATTTATTTTTATAATTAAACTTAGGATTAGCTACTTTAAATAGTTAATATGATTTGTAATAGATGCTTAAAGACCTTGATGAAAATATGGATTTTTTTTAATGCACACCAATGTTGAGCTAGATATTTCAATCACTAGTAGAAAAAAAACTTTTAGCGACCGCCACTGGCGGTTGCTACAAGTTAAAAAGCAGTCGCTATTAGTTTTTAGCGACCGCTTAGCGACCGCCACATGCTGGCCGCCAGAAACTCGTCGCTAAAGGCTTTTAGTGACCGCCATTGGCGGTCGCTATAGTATTAGCGACCGCTAGATGGAGGGCAGAATTTGACTATTAGCGACCGCCTGAAGGGCCTTTAGCGACTGCCAAGGCGGTCGATAATACTATATATTTTTTATTTTTTTATTTTCTATTTTCTGTTCTGATGCATTATTAGCAACGTCCTTTTGAGCCATTTGTGACTGTCTAGGCGGTCGCTAATACTGGATTTTGTTATTTTTCTAATTCATTTTATTTTTGTTATTGGATTTTTTTTGTTTGGGTACCTGTACCTGTTTTACAAAATTATATAAACTAAATATTAAAATTAAATTATACACGCACAATAAAAGTATAAGATAATAAAAAAATAATTTATCTATATTAATAAATCTGCAATATCTTTGATTTCCAATCAAAAAAAAAAGATCTAATATAATTTCTTAGAAAAAAAATATAAAGAAGACAGTAGTCCCAATGCAGCACCAGTCAATCAACCTGAAACAAAAAATTAAATTTATTAGTCAATAAAACATAAATATAATTAAATATAATTATGTAAAATAAATATTAAAATGATATAATTCAAAATTTTAAAATAAAATCATTCTGTACGATTCTATACGCCTCGAGTGTCCGATTCACGCTCCGTTTGTTCCTACAAGTCACTAATGGCATAGAGATCGTGCTCCTCAAGTTTGACTAGCATCGGACCTCGTATGCTCCATTTGGGCCGTTAGAGGCCAAGTTCGGTTTTTTAAGTTTTAAGTTTTAACTTAAACGTACATTGTCCTATTCCGGGCCCCTTGAGTGTCCGATTCATGTGTCGTTTGTTCCTACAAGTCACTAATGGTGTAGAGATCGTGCTCCTCAAGTTTGACTAGCATTGGACCTCGTATGCTCCGTTTGAAACGTTAGAGGCCAAGTTCGGTTTTCTAAGTTTTAAGTTTCAACTTAAACGTACATTGTCCTATTCCGGGCCCCTCGAGTGTCCGATTCATGCGTCGTTTATTCCTACAGGTCACTAAGTGTCTCTATTTTAATGTGCATAAAGACTAACAAGGAATTTATAGATACAGCTAAAAATGGAGTATGATACATTCTTCCACATATACTTAGATTATTTAGAAATTAATAAACTTAAAACATATTCATAAACTCATACCCGATTCTGTTCATTTGAGCCTACTGGATCAGGCATGCCCTCACCAACTGACTCATGTCTCGCCTGGTGACCACTGCCAGCATCTGGGGCCTACAATATTACAGTATATGATTAACAACAGAAATAAATAATATATATTTTAAAAGTAATTAAATTAAATTTAAATATAGATGTCTTTAATTATGAACCTAAGTATGAATCGGTGGATCTGAATCATCAGCTATAGGGACACCACTCTGAGCTAGTCGATGATATAGCTCCGCCTTAAATGCCTGCATCTGTTCCTGTACCTGAGCCTGCACCTCGGCCTGCATCGCAACCTGCATCCTTACCCAAAGATCCTCGACACGCGCGTCCATCTGCTGGTGAAGAGACTGGATCAGTTCAGCCACCTCCTCGTCAGTTCGCATGCGTGAGCCCTGGGATGAACTACATCCGGATGACTCTGCTCGCATGATAGTCGAACATGGTATGCCCGTGCCGTATGTAAGTGTGTATCCGTGCCCATCCTGGCCTATGATGGTGTGGAATATCTCATCCCGCCTAGCAACTACCTATTGCTCTCCTCTGGCAGCTCGGCCAATCGAGACTCAAACTGGGCCTGTGTGCAAGAAAGCAACCAAATTAGAATAGTAAATCAATAAATCTCATAATAGGTTAAAAAAAGTATTGTGTAAAGGTAAATACTTACTACAAGAGCTGCAACCTCAGGATGGTCGAGCCTGCGACTCGCTATCCACACAGACATCCGGTCGATGGGTGCACCCCGCTCACGTAACTGTCAAAGGATAAATCATGTCATCTAAATATGAATACAAACAACGTCAACAATCAAAACAGGTATGGTCTAACGTGACAGTTTACCTCGTACCGGATCTGCGTAACGTGTCGAGTCCCAAGCTTGTGAGTAGGGCCCTGCATCGAGCGATTTTGATAATTTCGCTCTGCCTCTTCCTGCATTCATTTTGGGTCGTGTTTGTAAGTTTACACCGAATGTTTCATATGAATTTAACAAAAAATAGGTTGAACTACTCACCCTTGCCTTCTCACTCGACCAGTACCGGACCAACTCAGGCCACTGTGCGGGGAGAATGCCCCTTGGGACTCGCTGAAGAAGGTCTGGGTCGTCCACATTCTTCTCCCAATGCTCTTTCTTTACCTTGTTCTTGTGGTCTTTCCATAACTTTCGACACTTTGCCAAGCAAACTGGACGAAAATCATCAGGACATGACCTCAAATTGTCCTGCGTAGGACAAGAAATTTTAGTAGTCAAGGTGTACTAAATTGACACATCGTATAATAACCTTGAAGCTAAGATAGAACTCAGCGGCTTATCTTAACCTCCCCCCAGAGTCGATCTATCGTATCTGAGGAAAAGCAGTCCAATCAAGCATAGTTAGGGGAAATCTATGTGGGTCTCGAACCATATGCCCCAACTGGCTGATAAACGGGCGAGCCCCTTCTCCAACTGGGTGAAATGTGTCGTCAAATTGCACATCATAACGGGTACCAGCATTCCATGAAGGAATCCCTCTAGCTGGGCCCCTACCCCTACTGGAAGATGAACTCGTCGTAGTAGAAGCTATAAACAATAAACTTATTAGTTAAATAAAACTGAAATTATTTTATATAATTGTTAAACATAAAAATGAAATTATACCAGTATGTGTGGAGGTCGATGCACCAACTGTAGATGGAGAAGGCCCTACTGGCATGGACTGGGGAGATCTAAATTGTGCCGGTGCAGGTGTCGATAAGGGTGTCTGTGGATCATGGTCCATAGGCATCCGTCGACTAGGGTCCCTCGTCGGCGTACGAGCCTGGCTCTGATGTAAAAACTCGTCCATCGTGTGTGGACGCTCTCTCCTCTTACGTCCGGACATATCTTTTTAACGTATCATAAGATAAATAAATTGCACGTAATAACTAAAACCATTCGTAAACAAAAAGTCAAACATATTCTTAAGCAAAATTGAGAAGGAAAAAAGGAGAACAGTTCACTGTCATGCAAGTCGATAGTATCTCCTTCAACGGTCTCTCTAACCCAGTTGACATCCTCATCACGTTGAAATATTACATTTTGGTCAAGAACTTGTTGAGCAAATGCATCAATATCTGGCTCATTATCTTCAATTTGATACACCCCCCTCCTTGACATTTTAACTGCAACTTGCCAGTTAGGATCCATGGGATCTATAACATAGTAAACTTGCTCAGCTTGCCTGGCCAATATGTAGGGTTCATTACTTACTCGCTCATCTCGATATAACAAATTGTTGAAATTTACCAACGTAAATTGATACTTGTCAACTTTAGTCCCACGGATTGGATCGACCCAGTCACACTTGAATAACAAAAATTTTAATCCGTGACTGTATATAACTTCAATGATATCTTTCAACTGGCCATAATAATAACCTGCATCGACAGAAGGACACCCTAGACCACTATTTTGTGTTGCTCGTTTCTCATCTACTTCTTTGACGCGAAATCGAAACCCATTGACATCACAAGTTGTGTAACGTCGTGCCGTTATAAACGGACCATCAGCCAGTTGGTTCATTTCATCAGTCAAAGTACCTTCACTCGCTCGTCGTAAATTGTACACCTACAGAATTAAAGTAATCATTGAATAAAGCTATGTAAAACTAATATGATAAGAACAAATTGAAGCACATACAACCATATGTACACATACAACCATATCTATACATACATAATTCTTGAACCAATCGTGAAATGATTGAAAATGGGACTGCCGAATTTGATTATCTGTCGCACGAGGCATGTCCCGTTTGAGCTCATCAATGTGTGTCCTATAATGCAGAACAACATGTGTTAATGACAAGCTTGATTGAGTTAGACATAACACGAACAAGTTAAATATATGAATGAGCATTCACTTACTGAATCAACGCCACAACTGATGGAGTGTTAAACAACACGTATCGATGAGCTTGAATCCAGTCGATGTTATCTAGATCAAATGGTGTTCCCTCCCCAATAGGACCATCATTAATCCGCAAGGGCCTATCAAGTTTGGTTTCAACATCATTAAGATATGTAGCACAAAATTAGTACACTCTTCCATCAAATAACCCTTGGCTATTGATGCCTCTGGACGAGCTCTGTTACGCACATACCTTTTTAACGTATTCAGGTACCTCTCAATAGGATACATCCACCGAAATTGGACAGGGCCACCAAGCAAGGCTTCACCTGTTAAATGTATGGTCAAGTGAACCATTACATCGAAGAATGAAGGTGGAAAGAGTTTCTCCAGATGACACAGTGTTAGCGCAATCCTATCCTGGAGACTTTTCAAATCATTTGTGCGATGGACTCTTGAACACAGTTGTCTGAAGAAGTTACTCACCTCAATCAAGGGCTCAACAACATTCTTAGGTAAACAATTTCGGATTGCAATAGGAATTAATTGTTGAATGAGAATGTGATTGTCATGACTCTTCAAACCTTGTAAAGTCCTTTCTTTCATATTCACATGCTTAGAAATATTAGAACAATAGCCGTCAGGCACCTTGACCCCTTTCAAAATGGAAAGAAATGCCTCCTTCTCATCTTTACTCATCGTGTACTGTGCAGGAGGCATGTATGCCTTGTTAGACTCTGTCAACTGTAAGTGTAGTGGTTTCCGCAAGCCCATTTCCTGCAAATCACGACGTGTATTGGCACTGTCTTTAGACTTTCCCTTAACACCGAGAAGGGTCCATAATATATTATCACACACATTTTTCTCAATGTGCATAACATCCAAGTCGTGCCTCAGTAAATTATCTTTCAGTACGGTAACTTGTAAAAAATACTTTTCTTCTTCCAGTTATGACTGTGCCTTCTGTTCACACCAGGAATAGTAGGCAATGGAGGGGCTAACAGATCTTGAAAATCATATACTGTGCGTATTTGCTCTTGTTCAAGTTGTGATAACAAATCAACCCCAGTCATTATTTGTGGTGTTGGACCATATTCTCGAGTGCCATCGAATGACACTTTATCCCTTCTGAACCTATGCAATGGAGGTAAAAAACGTCTGTGACCTGTGTAAGCCCACTTTTTGCCATGTTTTAGCCAGGTTGACTTTTTACTCTGATTGCAATAAGGACAGGCAAATTCCCCCTTCGTGCTCCAACCCGACAAATTCGCATATGCCGGGAAGTCATTTGTTGGGGAGATTGTTGAGAAATTGTTGCCCCAATCTTATAGATTTTGATGATTACCAAAAGCCATGAGTATATTAAAAGATGCAATGAATTTATTTACATGAGCAATGAATTTATTTATAATAATCAATGAGTATGTTAAGTATGACTTTAATCAATTTGAAAGTAACTTCAAGCACCATGTTTAAGCTTTCAAAAAGAAATTTTTATACTTCATATCTCAATCAATGAGTTTTTGGAACATTTCTTGAATTGATTCCTAATGACAATTTTATTATATTCAAGTCAAAAATTGATTTAAAATTAATCTGGAATGAATTTAAAGTCAATCAAAAAATTCTCTGATTTTTGATATGTTCCGGAGCCGACTCTAGAGTTTCAGAGTCGACTCCACTCAGTATACAGAGATGTCTGTTTGTCTCGAGTCGACCCCTGTGATTTCTCGAGTCGACCCCCGATTTTGTCGAGCCGACTCCATGACTGTGTGAGTCGACTCCGCTCAACACCAGAGAATTATTTTTCTGAGCACTTCTCGAGTCGACCCCTTGCTTTTCATGAGTCGACCCCCGACTGTCAGAGTCGACACCTTATTTTCGTTGAGTCGACCCCTTAACTTTCTGATTGTTTCTATTTTTGGCATAACGTCTTCGAGCCGACTCGCCTAAAGCTGGAGCCGACTCCAACAAATCTGGCGTGATTTTTTCTGAATGCCAACTCAGCATCAACGGTAAGATTTTTCAATAACGACTAGATTTCTTTGTGTCTAACGACTATATTTTCGCAGAGTCTATAAATAGAGAGGCCATTTTCAAATCAAGTGAAAAATATACAAATCAAGAGAGAAAAAGAAAAATCTTTCAGAAAAAGAGGAAAAACAGAGCGTCATTTGAAAAATCCGAGATTCAAAAATAGAGTGAAAGAAAAGGTGTGAAATCAAAGAGAATTCATCTGTGCTCAAGTTCATCAATCCAAGAAAAGTCTAGAAGAAAATCCAAGAGCCATTCAAGAGCAAATAAAGAGATTTTCAACATTCAAAGAAAGAAAGAAAAAGCTCAAATCAACTCCAACATTCAATCCTTGAAGAATCTGAGCTGAGGCCCGATTCCACACTTCAAAGGAGTTGAGGAAAAGAAGAAAAGCCTGCACTCAAATCAAATCTAAACAGGCCCTTCTAAACCTTGCTTTTATTTTGAAATATCTGCTCTAAAGGAGCTTTTGTATTAAACTCATATTTTTATCTTGTGGTTTACTAATTCAATCAGAAGGTTGAATTAGTGGAGGTAGTGTACCTCTTCACAAGCTAAGGTTAGCTTGTGTGTTGGGTTTTGTGCTGGTGAGCCCGTGTAAAACTGGCTGGGTTCGTTGTGATCTCGGGAAAAACAACAAGTTTGGGTTGTAAGCTTGTAAAACAACTCGACTGTAATCGAGGTGATTATAGTGTGGACCCAAGTGGAGCTTGAGAGTAGACGTAGGTGTTGGATACACCGAACTACTATAAAATCTCTGTGTTTGTCGTGCTTATTTATCTCTCTTTCTCGCTATCGTGCTTTAACTTGAATTAATTGTTTACATCCTCTCATCAATAGTTAAATTACTTTAAAAGGCTTAATTTTTAAAGTACCCAATTCACCCCCCCTCTTGGGTTGCCATCTGGGCCAACAATTGGTATTAGAGCTTGTGCTCATTTATTTTTGATTGATCACACGATCAAGAGCGAAAGATCCAAATGGCAACACAAGCCAGCTCAAGTTTTGCTGAGGGCCATTCCACAAATAGACCACCCTTATTTAATGGTTCCAACTATTCATATTGGAAAGCAAGAATGAGGATATTCATTCAAGCTTCAGATTATGAATTATGGAGTGTCATAATTAATGGACCTAGTTGTTGAAAGATTATAGAAAATTATATGATCCAATCCTTTTGATTTTGATGATTACTAAAAGTCATTGAGTTTATTAAAGGATATGAAAATGAAGCAATCAATGAATGCTCAAGTTTAACTTTAATCAATTTGAAAGTGACTTTAAACTCAATATTCAAACTTTCGAAAAGAAATGTTATAATTCATGTTTTATTCAAAAAGTTTATGGATTAGTTCATGAATCACTTCTAAAGGTTAATTCTATTGATTTCATGCCAAAACATTGAACTAAAATGAATCTGGAACGATTTTAATGTCAATCAGAAAAGTTTCTGATTTTTGATACGTTCCGGAGCTGACTCCTGAGTTTCAGAGTCGACTTCGCTCAGTGTACAGAAATGTGCATCTGTGTCGAGTCGACCCATGAAATTGTCGAGTCAACTCCTGATTCTGTCGAGCCGACTCCTGGACTATGCGAGTCGACTCCGCTCAGACACCAGAAGAGTGTTTTTCTGAGCACCTCTCGAGTTGACCCCAAGACTTTCACGAGTCGACTCCCGACTATCAGGAGTCGACACTTCACCTTTTAGCGAGTTGACCCCTAATCTTTTTAACCATTTCTATTTTTGGTAAAATGAGCTCGAGCCGACTCGGGAAAAGCATGAGTCGACTCCAGCAAATCTGGGCGCGATTCTTAACGATGACACATCAGCCCCAACAGTTAGATTTTTGAATAACGGCTATTTTTCCCTGTCTCTAACGGATATATTTTTGCAGATTCTATAAATAGAGGAGTTCTTTTCAAATCAAAACAACCCAGAGAAAATCAAAAAGAGAGAAAAGAATATCATTTGAAAGAGGGAAAAAAAAGCATATTGGAAAATCATTTTAGCTCAAAGAAGAGTGTTTCAAAAGGAGTGAAATCCAAGTGAAAGTTTCGTCCACTCCTTCTCATCAATCCACAAGAGCCAAAAGAAAATCCAAGTGCGTTTCAAAGGTCAAATCGGCGGATTTTCAAAAGAGGAAAAAGCTTCATCTCAACTCCAAAGTCTTCAACCGTCAAGAATCTAGCTGAGGCGTGATTCAACACTTCTAGAGGAGTTGAAGAGAAGAAGGAAGAAAGCCCAAGCNCATCTCAACTCCAAAAGTCTTCAACGGTCAAGAATCTAGCTGAGGCGTGATTCAACACTTCTAGAGGAGTTGAAGAGAAGAAGGGAGAAAGCCCAAGCATCCACCATCTGCAAATACAATCAGGCTTTTCTAACCTTTTAACATTTTGTACTTAATTTGTATATCTGCTCAAGGGGAGCACATTATCATTCAAACTCTATCTTTATTATTTGTTTGCTGATTCAATCTGTGGATTGAATTAGTGGAGGTTGGTATACCTCGTTGCAAGCCGGAGTGCTTGTGTTGGGTTAGTTGTGAGCCCTAGAAAAACAACGTGTAGGGTTTTGTGCTGGTAACCCCGAGTTAAAACCAGCTGGGTTCGTTGTGCACCCGGTAAAACAACAAGTTTGAGTTGTGAACTTGTAAAACAACTCGACTGTAATCTAGAGAGATTATAGTGTGGACCCAAGTGAAGCTTGGGAGTGGACGTAGGTGCTGGTTGCGCCGAACCACTATAAAATTGTCTTGTGTTTGTCGTGCCTAATTTTCTCTATCTCTATCTCTCTTTATTAACTGCTTGTTCATTGCTTATTAGTTATTTACACTCACTTGCACATCTTGCTAACTAATCAATTAAACTTAAAAAGTATTAAATTTTTAAGAACCCAATTCACCCCCCCCCTCTTGGGTTGCCATCTGGGCCAACACATATTTCTTACAAAAATTATATTGGACATTAGCATAGCGGTTACCTTGCACATTAATAAAGCTTCTGTGTTTTGTGAATGATGATCTTCCTCTGCCTCGTCCATGGTTACCACCTCTTCCTCGGTAAAAGCCCCTTCCACGGCCTCTTCCTGCAAACTTTGGCTCATGACTTTCAAGGGGTTTAGCAACATTCTGCTGATTAGAGATCGCCAACTTTGAACTAAAAGCTTGTTCAACGCTTTTCTCGGCCGATCTATTAAGCCGATGTTCATGAGCTTGCAATGAACCCATTAGCTGGTTAAGAGAGTAATCAGACAAATCCTTTGATTCTTCAATGGCTGCAACTATATGATCAAACTTAGATGTCAAACATCCTAGAACATTTTTGATAACCTTTTGGTCAGAAATATTTTCTCCAAACGATCTCATTTGATTGATTATAACAAAAAATTCTAGAGAAAAATTCTTGCACAGATTTTGTTTCTTCCATGTATAAGTTTTTAAGATCACACTGAAAAGTTTGAAGTTTCACTGAGATTACCTTATCGGATCCTTGATAGTCTTTCTTTAATATGTTCCAAGCCTCTTTGGATTTAGTTGCTGCAGCAATCCTTGGAAAGATAGAATCTGTGACAGCTTGTTGTAATGCTACAAGTGCCTTGGCATCCTTCTTTCTGTTCTCCTTTAGCTCTGTCTTTTGTGTTGCTGTAAGCTTTGCCTCTTCATCTGGTTCTGCATAACCATTCTCAACCAAATCCCACATGTCTAATGAAATAAAAAAAGTTCTCATCTTAATACTCCAAAACTCATACAAACCTCCATTGAAAATAGGTATCAAAGTACCGAGAGAGTTATTGTTTGCCATGACAACTTCACACAGACCTTCAATAAATCTATAACGAGTGAAGATTACCTCTCAATCTTCAGCAAGATACTTGAGGAGAACTCGCACTGCTGATGATTCCCACTCTTCTTCCTTTCTGCCTGGGTAGAATCAACCTGGCGCTCTGATACCAAATGTTAAAATTGAATTGGAAACAAGAACAACTTTCTACTGATTTCCTTTAGGAATGAGCAACACAACCAAAAATAGATTAACACAGGTGAAGAAGATAGCAGAAATAATAGAGAAGAATTTCTAAAATTAATCCCCAACCAGTACACTAACACGGGCCCTTTTATAGGTGTTGGCCCAGATGACAACCCAAGAGGGGGGAGGTGAATCGGGTTCTTAAAAAATTAGCCCTTTTTAAAATAGTTTGCTTGAGATTAATGAAGGCAAATGCAAAGTAACTATAAAGTGCAGTGAATAGAATAGAGATAGAGATAGAGTCAATAGAACACGGCAAACACAAAAGATTTTATAGTGGTTCGGTGTATCCAACACCTACGTCCACTCCCAAGATTCACTTGGGTCCACACTATAATCACCTAGATTACAGCAGAGTTGTTTTACAAGCTCACAACTCAAACTTGTTGTTTTCCCGGGCGCACAACGAACCCAGCTGGTTTTCAAAGGGCTCACCAGCACAAAAACCCTAACACAAGCTTTACCAAGCTTGTACCGAGGTAAGACTACCTCCACTAGTTCAATCCCCCAGATTGAACTAGATACAAACAAATGAAATATGTTTTTCAAATACAAAGCTCCTTAATGAGCAGATAATCAAATAATATAACAAGTTTAGAAAAGCCTGATTTGAAGATGGTTGGCTTTTGAGCTTTTCTTCTTTTCTTCTTTTCTTCTTCTCCTTGCTAGGTTGAATCAAGCCTCAGCTCCGATTCTTCACAGTTGAAGCAGTTGAGAAGAGTTGAAAAGCAAGAATCTGAACTTCTTTCTCCAAGTTGGGAAATCCACAAAAACTTGATTTGAATGCCTTGGATTCCTCTTGAGCTTTTTGGAGTGGAGTGGATTTGAGCTAGAAGGTTTTCCTCTTGAGATTCAGGCTCTCTCTTTTTTGGATTTTTGAAATGGGATTTGTCTATTTCGATTTTCCTTTCTATTTTTCTGTTGTTCTTTTTGAACAATAGTCTTCCCTTTTATAGATTTCTTTCAAACCATTTTTGGAAGAAAACTATCCGTTGGAGTGTACCTTGCAGCAAAATATATCCGTTAGAAATAAGGTAAAATAGAAATATTACCGTTAGAGCTGATCTGGCAATTTGATTTTTCGTTCCAGGTGGATTGGAGTCGACTCTAACTTTTCTGGAGTCGGCTCTAGCTCGAGGCATCTCAAAACGATATTTCTGGAGTCGTCTCTGACTTTTCTGGGGTCGACAAGAAACTTTTCCGGAGTCGACTCTAACTTACCCGGAGTCGACTCTAGGTTGGGGCCAGAAAAATCGAGGTTCTGCTTCTTCTGTGAGAGTCGACTCTAACAGTCTCGGAGTCGACTCTAACTTCCGTGCCAGTTCCGGAGTCGGCTCTGTGATTCTCGGAGTCGACTCTAATGTCTGCAATTCTTACCTAGACATTAGATTCGATCCAGAACACTATGTAACTTCTGATTTTGATCATTCAATAGATTTATAATCTGAAACACTAAATCAAAATCATTAGAGCCTCCAATAGTTATACTCAAATAGTTTTGTTAATCATCAAAATCATCAATTGGGTCAACAATCTCCCCCTTTTTGATGATAACAAAAACTTTGAGTATATGCATTCAAAAATTCATTCGAACTAAAGATTATAGTCATTTTGAAACTTAAACATTTTATTAAGGATTTGATGCCAATATTCAACGTAAACTTTAAAATTGTGCATGAGTTCAATATAATCACCAATTATGAATATTTAATCTTAATGTGCAGAAAATTGCAATTGAGCTTTTGTTAAGCTCCCCCTGTATTGAATAGCTCCCCCTATATAAGCATCAATTTTAACTGATTAAAATTTCAAGTTATTTGCATAAACAATTATTTCTCCCCCTTTCTTTCTTTCTTTATGCATATACAATCAATCTTTCATTAAAATTTTAAGTCTTTCTTTCATATTCAATATATTCATTCATTTCAATCTTTCTTTCATATTCAAATTCATATTCAATCAATCTTTCTTTCTTTGCATATTCAACCATCTCTCCCCTTTTTTGTTATCAGCAATAAGGAGAGTTTTAGATAAAAAAGTCAATAAAACATAGGGATTCAAGCAGTCAATATTTGAAAATGTGAAATTGCATTTCATAAGTAAGAACCATTACATTAGTTGATTCATGTGCATCCAAAATGAAATACATTAGATATTCAAAAACTTCCTAAGTACAAACTATCAAAATCAAAATCAAGGTCAGATGTGCTTGAATACAATTTTCTTCAAATGACCTATGATTTCCATTACATCATCCTTTTGTGATTTCTTAAAGTTTTCAAGGCAAGCTTCGATTTGTGAGACTGCAAGGTCAATATCCTTCTTCAATTGACCCGTTGCATGAACATAAGATCCTGACCCATCAGCAATACCTTCCATCCTTTCGAAGATTTTGTGAAGATCAGCCCCAAAGGATTCAACTGAATTGCTTAAGGTAAAGGAGATCATGTCCAGTCTCGAATTAAGTTCTTCCTTCAACTGATTAAAGTCTTCTTTTAATTGAGTAATTTCTTGAGATCTCTGGCTATCATACTCAGCAAGCAAAGCTCTCAGCTGACCAAATTGTTCATCAAAGAATCTCCCAGAAGTTGCTATAGACTGATGTGGAGGTGAGGGAATAGTACTAGGTCCGGCCTCTGAAGGTCCAGCTGAAGAAGGTCCCGCAATAGATGGATCAGGGACAGATGGTCCCTCAGTGGATGGTCCTGGGATGTCTTCTACTCTGGTTTCTTCTGCTCTTTCTCTTTCTGCTCTTTCCTCTCTTCCTCCTTTCATCCAAACACCATTCAATTTCTTGAAGCCCATCCGATGAATAGTAGATATGCTATAGTAGTCAGTGTGTCTCAATTTTCTTAAAGGTTCATTCTCCATAATGAGCACACCTTGGCTTCTAAAGATTAAAGTCAAATCATACCATATGGCAGTGTTGATCTCTTCTTTGTAGCTGCCTCTGCCATGTATCCAATCATCATGCCAGCTAAGTTGACTGGCCTTCCAGTAATTATGCAGTCCATTAACAGAACGTCTCGCTCCGAGACATACTCGAATCTACCAATTTTCGGAAACAAGATTCTTCCACAGATATTATGTAGTAATCTGAGTTCTAGATTCAATTGATTTGCAAGGATTTCTTCAAACTCAGTTACATCTCTCCCTAGCATTCTTGTCAATGCTCCACTTCTATCCTCATGTTGATATTCCATTAAACCGATTGTGGGCATTTCCAATAAGTTTCCAAGAATCTCAGAGGTTATTGTCACTCTTGTTCCTCTTACTATACTTATTAATCCACCTTCTCCTCTGCTTAAACCGTTGTAAAACTCTCTTACTAAGGCTGGATAAGTGGGTATATCAAGTGAACAGATTTTTTCCCATCCCATTTCCTTCAAACTTCTTCCTATAGTGAATCCTTCCGACTCAAAGAAATCAAAATTCACCTTTCTCCCAGTGGTAATGGTCTTACCGGCTAAATGATCAACTTTGGGTGAAGATGGTGAAGGAGGGGAATCCTCTTGAGTGGCCGAAGAGGAGGAAGGCGAGGTTGCCTCCGAACAGTGCGTCTCCTCGTTGGAACGGATGCTCCACCGACGAATCCGCCTCTTAGGTGCCATTGAGAAGATTGGAAGATTAATCAAAGGTTTTGAGTAGATTGGGGAAGTTGGAAAGGCTTTGGAGCTTTTTGGTTAGGTTTTGGAGACGATGGAATGATTGGGGGTCGACTCCGCCTTTTTATTTTTGACCTAGCTCGACTTAGAGTCGACTCCCGAAAACTGGGTGTCGGCTCCGAACCAGAAAATCTGTCAGCGCTCGAATTAGAGTCGGCTCCACAAAAGCCAGAGTCGGCTCTAATCGCTTAGACAGAACATCAAAAATTCAGGTGTCGACTCCACAAACTGTCAGAGTCGACTCTAACAGTTTCAGAGAAAAAAATTAAGTTTCAAGGATTGAAACTATTCAAATTAATCATCAAATTATAGATTAATGTTCCTTAGCAATTGGGGAAACAATGAATCAAGATCTAGATAGATTTCCTTATTGAAATATCAAGATTTTTCAAGAAAATGATGAAATCTAGATAGATGTCCTTAAGAGTTTCAGAAAACTATTCCAAAGGATCACAAACTCCTAATTCTCCTCTAAGATAACAAAATCTCTCTTCACTTAAGGGTTTTGTTAATATATCAGCTAATTGTTCTTCAGTATTCACATAATCAAGACAAATTTCATTATTGGCTACATGTTCTCTTATAAAGTGATATCTAATTTCAATGTGTTTGTTCTTGAATGTTGAATTGGATTTTTAGTTAGATTTATTGCACTTGTATTATCACATCTTATAGGTGTCTTATCAAGTGTGATACCATAGTCTTCAAGTTGTCGCTTAATCCATAGGATTTGAGCACAGCAACTTCCAGCTGCAACATATTCAGCTTCAGTAGTTGATAATGCAACTGAATTTTGCTTTTTGCTAAACCATGAGATTAAGTTACTTCCTAAGAATTGGCATGCACCACTTGTGCTTTTTCTATCTAACTTACATCCAGCATAATCAGAATCAGAATATGCAATCAGATTTAATGTTGAGTCTCTAGAATACCATAAACCTACATTTTTTGTTCCACTTAAGTATCTTAGTATTCTTTTAACAGCAATTAAATGTGATTCTTTAGGTTCAGACTGAAATCTAGCACATAAGCAAACAGCAAACATTATATCTGGTCTACTTGCAGTTAAATAAAGTAGGGATCCGATTATACCTCGATAATATTTTTGATCAACCTTCTTACCTTCTTCATCTTTGTCCAGCTTGCATGAAGGACTCATTGGTGTTCCGAGGGGTTTATTGATTCCATACCAAACTTCTTTAGAATTTCTCTTGTGTACTTTGTTTGGTTGATAAAGATTCCCTCTTTGCTTTGTTTGATTTGGAGTCCAAGGAAGAAGTTGAGTTCTCCCATCATGCTCATTTCAAATTCTCCCTGCATTAACTTAGCAAATCTTGACATAGAAGATCGTTAGTAGCACCAAAAATAATATCATCAACATATATTTGAACTACAAGTAAATCTTTACTTTTCTTTTCAAAAACAATGTTTTATCAACATTTCCTCTTGTAAAATCATTTTCAATTAAAAATTTACTTAATCTATCATACCAAGCTCTAGGTGCTTGTTTCAAACCATATAATGCTTTGTGCAATTTAAAAACGTGATTTGAAAATTCGTGATCTTCAAAACCTGGTGGTTGTTCTACATAAACTTCTTCATTTATAAATCCATTTAAAAATGCACTTTTTACATCCATTTGAAATAAGTTAAATTCATATGACATGCAAATGCAAGTAATAGCCTAATGGCTTCTAATCTAGCTACAGGTGCAAAGGTTTCATCAAAATCAATACCTTCTTCTTGATTATATCCTTTTGCAACTAATCTAGCTTTGTTTCTAATTACTATGCCATTTTCATCTAGTTTATTTCTAAAAACCATTTTGATCCTATAACAGAATGATTTTTAGGTCTTTCACTAATGTCCATACATTATTTCTAGTAATTGATTTAATTCTTCTTGCATTGCTAACATCCAATTATTATCTTTTTCAGCTTCTTCAATAGTTTTAGGTTCAATTTGTGATACAAATGCAAGATGATTACTAATATTTCTCATAGATGATCTAGTTCTTATTCCTTGAGATGGATCACCTATAATCAATTCCTTGGGATGACTATAAGCATATCTCCAATCTCTTGGAGATCTATATCATTATGATTAGTATTAATATCATCATCCTTAGGTGAATCATTATCTTTAGCTTCTTGTTCATGATCTGAAGATACATTCAATATTAAGTTTTTCAAGATCTTTTTCAATTATGTTTGTATCTTCCTCATCATCAATCTTTTCAGAACTTGATGCTAAAGATTCATCAAAAACTACATGAATGGATTCTTCAACAATTAAGGTTTTCTTGTTAAATACTCTATATGCTTTACTAGTTGTTGAATATCCTAAGA
This sequence comes from Calamus simplicifolius, assembly GCA_900491605.1. Taxonomy (NCBI): domain Eukaryota; kingdom Viridiplantae; phylum Streptophyta; class Magnoliopsida; order Arecales; family Arecaceae; genus Calamus; species Calamus simplicifolius. The sequence continues at coordinate 290,776 of UESW01004294.1, forward strand.
ATATTCCTTCATCAGATTTAGCATCAAATTTTCCTAAGTTATTTTTACCATTATTATGAATAAAACATTTACAACCAAATGCATGAAAATATTTAATATTGGTTTTCTATCATGCCATAATTCATAAGGTGTTTTCTTTAAAATAGGTCTTATTAAGGCTCTATTTAGGATGTAACATGCTGTGTTAATAGCTTCCGCCCAAAAGTATTTTGGGAGTTTACTTTCACATAGCATGGTACGGGCCATGTCTTCTAGAGTCCTATTTTTCTTTCAACTACACCATTTTGTTGTGGGGTCCTAGGTGCAGAAAAATTATGATTAATACCATTTTCATTGCAAAAACTTTCAAATAAGTGATTTTCAAATTCTGTTCCATGATCACTTCTTAGAGACACTATGGTAGTGTTTTTCTCATTTGTGACTTTCTTGAAGAATTTCAGAATATCGAGAAAGTCTCATCTTTGTGAGCTAAAAACATTACCCAAGTGAATCTAGAGTAATCATCTACTATCACAAGACCATATTTCTTTCCTCCTAGACTTGTGGTTCTAGTTGGTCCAAAAAGGTCCATGTGAAGTAGCTCTAATGGCCTAGAAGTTGAAACAATATTTTTAGATTTAAAAGAACTTCTTGTTTGTTTTCCAAACTGACATGCATCACATATTTTGTTATTTTCAAAATCTAATTTAGGTAGTCCTTTTACTAAATCCATTCTAATTAGTTTTGAAATAAGGTGTGTGCTTGCGTGACCTAATCTTCGATGCCACAACCAACCAATCTCATTCATATTAGCATTATTAGCAACTAAGCAATGATTATTAGTAGACAATTTGTCTAAATCAATCAAGTATACATTGCCATTTCTATTTCCAATAAAAACAATGCTATTATCAATGGGATTAGCTACAGTGCATAAAGAAGATTCAAATGATACTTTAAAACCTTTGTCACATAATTGACTTATACTAATTAAGTTATGCTTTAAACCATCAACATAAAGTACATTTTCAATAAATGTGGAGGGAGTTATTTGAATGTTACCAAACCCCAAGATTTGGCCTTTGCCATTGTCGCCAAATGTAACAACTCCTCCTTCTTTTCTTCAAGGGTGATGAATTCTTCTTTGTCACCCGTCATATGTCTTGAGCAGCCACTATCAAGATACCACTTTCTTTTTGATCTCTTGGCCACAAGACATTCCTGCAATAAAATCAAACTTTATGTTTAGGTACCCAAGCTTTCTTGGGTCCTTCATGGTTAGTAGCAACAAATATTGTTCCTTTCGAACCCATATTTTCTTCCCTTTAATATTTAACTTTTTATTATTTTTTAAATTGCATTCAAAAATTTGTGTCCTTTTTGTTACATAATGACATGTAATATTTTGTTCCTTTTTAAAAAATTTTTGACAAATTTTTGTTTCAAATTTGTATATCCTAAACCAGCTTATCAAAATAGCTTTTGACTACTTAACAATAAATTAAGTTTTTCTGAACTTAAGTGAATTTATCAACAATACTTTTATATTTATCAACTTCTTCTTTAGTTTATCTTTTTCATTTGAGATTGATTCCTTTTCATTCATTAAAATTTCATTTTCAGATTTAAGTTTCTTAATTTCATTGTTAAGATTTTCTTTTTCATGAATGAAGGCTAAGTTTTCATTTTTCAAAAACTTGTATTTCTTTTTCAAATTTTAAAATCCCCAACAAGTTCATTAAAAGCATCAAAAAGTTCATCAAAGCAAATTCATCGCAAGGGTTGTCGGAACTTACCTCATCGTTGTCGTCCGCCATGAAACATGCATTTGCGACTTCCTTTTGTTCTTCTTCTTCGGAAGAAGATTCCTCGCTGTCACTCCATGTCGCCATATAAGCCTTCTTTTTCTTTTTGTAGGCTTTCTTTAACTTTGGACATTCATTTCTAAAGTGCCCCGGTTTATTACATTCATAGCAAGTCAAGGGCTCTTTTTCTTTTTCTTTGTCCTTGTCCTTATTTTTATCCTTTTCTCCTTCCCACTTAGCTCCAAATTTTTTCTTGTGGAAGGGTTTCTTTCTCCTCATAAATCTCTTAAATTTCTTGGCTAAGAGAGCAGTCTCATCATCATCATCATCATCATCATTGCTGCTGCTCTCTTCATCTTTTGCAGCTTTGAGGGCAATCATTTTCTTTTTCTTTGAATCCTCCTCAACATGCTGCCTCATAGTCAGCTCATGGGTCATTAGAGATCCTAGAAGCTCCTCTAAGGGTAAAGTGTTGAGGTCCTTAGCTTCTTGGATTGCAGTCATTTTTGCTTCCCATGTTCTTGGTAAAGACCTAAGAATTTTTCGAACAAGTTCGGAGTTAGTATATGTCTTACCAAGACTTTTCAAACCATTTACAATATCTGTGAATCTAGTGTACATGCATGCAATGGTTTCAGATTGTTCCATATTAAATAACTCATATTTGTGAACAAGAATATTTATTTTGGATTCTTTCACTTGGTTGGTACCCTCATGGGTAACCTCTAATCTATCCCAAATCTCTTTGCGAATTACAAGTGGAGATTCTATTAAATTCATTAGCGTCTAATGAGCAATATAGTACATTCATGGCTTTAGCGTTAAGCTGTGCCATTTTCCTATCATTATCATTCCAGTCCCTTTCGGGCTTAGGAACAATAGTGCCATCAATAACGTGTGTGGGTGTACTAGGTCCATTAATTATAACACCCCAAAGCTCATAATCAGAAGCTTGAATGAATATCCTCATTCTAGCTTTCCAATAAGAATAATTTGAGCCATTAAAAAGTGGAGGTCTATTCGTAGAATGACCTTCAGCAAAAGAACCAACTTGTGTTGCCATTTGGAACTTTAGCTCTTGATCGTGTGATCAAAATCTAATGAGCACTAGCTCTGATACCAATTGTTGGCCCAGATGACAACCCAAGAGGGGGGGGGGTGAATTGGGTTCTTAAAAAATTAGTCCTTTTTAAAATAGTTTGCTTGAGATTAATGAAGGCAAATGCAAAGTAACTATAAAGTGCAGTGAATAGAATAGAGATAGAGATAGAGTCAATAGAACACGGCAAACAAAAAGATTTTATAGTGGTTCGGTGTATCCAACACCTACGTCCACTCCCAAGATTCACTTGGGTCCATACTATAATCACCCTAGATTACAGCAGAGTTGTTTTACAAGCTCACAACTCAAACTTGTTGTTTTCCGAGCGCACAACGAACCCAGCTGGTTTTCAAAGGCTCACCAGCACAAAAACCCTAACACAAGCTTTACCAAGCTTGTACCGAGGTAAGACTACCTCCACTAGTTCAATCCCCAGATTGAACTAGATACAAACAAATGAAATATATTTTTCAAATACAAAGCTCCTTAATGAGCAGATAATCAAATAATATAACAAGTTTAGAAAAGCCTGATTTGAAGATGGTTGGCTTTTGAGCTTTTCTTCTTTTCTTCTTTTCTTCTTCTCCTTGCTAGGTTGAATCAAGCCTCAGCTCCGATTCTTCACAGTTGAAGCAGTTGAGAAGAGTTGAAAAGCAAGAATCTGAACTTCTTTCTCCAAGTTGAGAAATCCACAAAAACTTGATTTGAATGCCTTAGATTCCTCTTGAGCTTTTTGGAGTGGAGTGGATTTGAGCTAGAAGGTTTTCCTCTTGAGATTCAGGCTCTCTCTTTTTCGGATTTTTGAAATGGGATTTGTCTATTTCCGATTTTCCTTTCTATTTTTCGTTGTTCTTTTTGAACAATAATCTTCCCATTTTATAGATTTCTTTCAAACCATTTTTGAAAGAAAACTATCCGTTGGAGTGTACCTTGCAGCAAAATATATCCGTTAGAAATAAGGTAAAATAGAAATATTACCATTAGAGCTGATCTGGCAATTTGATTTTTTGTTCCAGGTGGGTTGGAGTCGACTCTAACTTTTCTGGAGTCGTCTCTAGCTCGAGGCATCTCAAAACGATATTTCTGGAGTCATCTCTGACTTTTCTGGGGTCGACAAGAAACTTTTCCGGAGTCGACTCTAACTTACCCGGAGTCGACTCTAGGTTGGGGCCAGAAAAATCGAGGTTCTGGTTCTTCTGTGAGAGTCGACTCTAACAGTCACGGAGTCGACTCTAACTTCCGTGCCAGTTCCGGAGTCGGCTCTGTGATTCTCGGAGTCGACTCTAATGTCTGCAATTCTTACCTAGACATTAGATTCGATCCAGAACACTATGTAACTTCTGATTTTGATCATTCAATAGATTTATAATCTGAAACACTAAATCAAAATCATTAGAGCCTCCAATAGTTATACTCAAATAGTTTTGTTAATCATCAAAATCATCAATTGGGTCAACAATAGGCTTATGAGGCACATCGTGCCATAGTGGACCACTATATACGGAAACAGAATCCATCATTATAGCTAGCCTATTGACTCGTTAAACAGAAGGACTCGTTCAAACAAAGCAGAGCCTAAAGACTCGTTCTTGCATCAATTTCCAACACTCCCCCTTGATGCAAAACTATTGACACCAAATAAATCACGAAGGTGAGAGAATTTCTCATAAGATAAAGCCTTGGACATAATGTCAACAACTTAAATATTCATCGAGCAGTGGTGCAAGTCTACTAATCCTTCCGCTACAATTTCTATAATAAAGTGATGCCGAATTCCAATATGCTTCGTTTGCCCATGAAATGTAGGATTATTTGTCATTGATATTGTTGATTTATTATCACAGAAGATGGTAGTAGCATCAAGTTGAGTCTGACGAAGATCTTCAAGAACCCTTCGAATCCATATTGCTTGACACGTCGTAGATGTAGCTGCAATATACTTTGCTTCAGAGGATGATAAGGCTGTCGTGGCTTGCTTCTTTGATGTCCAAGAGATGATTCCAGATCCAAGAGTGAAACAGTAACCTGATGTGCTTTTCCTGTCATCCAAAGAACCTTCCCAATCACTATATGTAAAACCAGTAAGCTTGAAGTTAGTAACTGAAAAATACCAAATCCCAAAATCAATGGTGCCATGAATGTATCTCAGAATGCGTTTTGCTGCTCCCAAATGATGCTTTGAATGGTTATGCATAAATCTTGAAACTAAATAGACAGCAAACATAACAACTGGTTGAGTATGAGTCAAATACATCAGTCCTCCAATTAATTTTCTAAAATATGCTGCATCAACTTCCCAGTCCCATCTTCTAGACAACTTTTCTCCTGCATTCATTGGAGTACTGCAACCTTTGCAATTTTTTATATTATATTTCTTTAATAGACCATATGCATACTTCTCCTGAGAAAGAAAAATTCCTTTTTGCGTTTGCTTAATTTCAAGACCCAGAAAGTAATGTAAGAGATCTAGATCAGTCATTTCAAATTCATTCAACATTCTCATCTTAAACTCTTCAATAAGAGAGCATGAAGATCCAGTATAGATCATATCATCAACATATAATGACATAATAAGAATATCTTTACCTTTCACCTTGATATAGAGAGTTGGTTCATTTTTACTTTTGTGAAAACCATTTTTCAGAAAATAGGCATCTATTCTACTGTACCATGCCCTTGGAGTCTGTTTTAACCCATATAGTGCCTTTCGTAACTTGTACACCTTCTCCTTTATGCCTTGAACTGCAAATCCCTGTGGCTGCTCAACAAATAAAGTTTCTTCCAACACACCATTAAGAAATGCTGATTTAACATCAAATTGGTAGACTAACCATTTCTTCTATGCAGCTAGAGCTAATACAATTCTTATTGTTTCAATTCTAGCAATGGGAGAATATGTTTCAAAGAAATCAATACCTTCTTGTTGTTCATACCCCTTTGCGATGAGCCGTGCCTTGTACTTCTGTATATTGCCATCAGCATTGTACTTATTTTTGAAAACCCATTTCAAGCCTATTGCATTCTTCCCTTCTGGCAAGTCTACTAGCTCCCATGTGTTGTTTCTTTCAATTGCTGCAATTTCACTTTCCATAACTTGCTTTCATTCTTTCCTTTGAATTGCTTCCTCAAAACAAGATGGTTCTATTGCTACAAGTGCATAGTTACATGATTCATATATTTCCCTTAAAGACTTCATCTTCCTTGGAGAAGATTCAGAACCGGATGGCTCAAACAACTTCTTGTGTTCTAATGCTCCGTGGAGAACTTTCAAGATTCAAGGATGATGAGTCTCCAGTTGGAGAGGTAATAAAAGTAACACGTTCCTCCCTAGTGGTTGACGAAGTGTGTGATTGCTCCATCTCCATAAATCTTGAAGGAACCTGTTCAACTTCATTTATGCTATAGCACCCATTCTCATTAAAAATTATATCCCTACTCATAATAAGCTTCTTAGTAGTGGGATCAAATAAGCGATAACCTTTGGTTTGCTCACTGTATCCAACAAAGATACACTTTAAACTTTTCTCATCAAGTTTATGCCTAGTTTCAGAATTTACATGAGCATAGGCAAGAGAACCAAATATTCTTAAATGACTTACTTGAGGTTTCTGTTCACACCAAGCTTCATATGGAGTACGATTTTAAATAGCCTTTGTAGGAGACCTATTTAGCAAATATACTGAGGTTGCCACAGCTTCTGCCCAGAAATAGTTTGGTAGATTTTTAGCCTTCAGCATGCTTCTAGCCATCTCCACTATTGTTCGATTCTTCGTTTCGGCCATGCCATTCTGCTCCGGTGTGTAACTCGTTGTTAACTGCCTATGAATTCCATTTGTTTCACAAAAGGACTGAAATTCATTAGATAAAAATTCTCCCCCACGATCTGTCCTCAAGCTCTTAACGTAGTACCCAGATTGTTTCTCAACATATGCCTTGAATATTAAAAACTTAAAGAAAGCTTCATGCTTAGACCTTAAGAAATACACCCGACTCATCCTGCTGAAATCATCTACAAATAAGAGAAAATACTTACTCCCGTTCAATGTTGAAGTTCGCATAGGCCCACAAACGTCTGCATGCACTAACTGTAGTGGCTTTTGTGCTCTCCATGACTGCTTTATTGGAAAAGATGTTCTGTGATGTTTTCCATAGATGCAACCTTCACAAATGAGCTCTACTTTTTCAATGTTGGGTAATCCAAACACCATATTCTTCTGTTGTAGTAACTTCAAGCCACCATAGTTCAAGTGTCTATATCTCATATGCCACAACAAATAGTCATTCTTTAAACTAGAGACAAGAGCATGGTCATCAAGACACAAAAATTCCAAAGGAAACATTTTGTTAGCTGCCATGTTGACTGTCAAAATGGTAACACCAGATTTCAAATCATGGATTTCACATGTATTTCCTTGAAAAACAATTGAATAACCTCTTTGTACTAATTGTCCAATGCTTAACAAATTATGAGCTAAACCAGGAATACAAAGGACATCATGAATTTGTTTTCCTTTACCCGATTTAGTCTCGATAGAGATAACAGCTTTGCCTGCAGCTTGAACTTGTTTGCCATCTCCAAGTTGAACTTGCAATTTTATTGAATCATCAATATTTTTGAAGATTCCTTTCAAGCCTGTCATATGATTGTTGCAACCACTGTCTAAAAGCCAGATATCAATCTTATTCTCTTTAACATTATAACAGGTTAGAAAGAGATTGTTATCATCCATTTGTTCTTCAGTAACATTAGCTTGTTGTTCAGACTTTCTTCTACAAAAACGTTCAATATGACCATACTTCTTACAAAAATTACATTGGACATTTGCATAGCAGTTACCTTGCACATTAATAAAGCTTCTGTGTTATGTGAATGATGATCTTCCTCAGCCTCGTCCACGGTTACCACCTCTTCCTCGGTAAAAGCCCCTTCCACTGCCTCTTCCTGCAAACTTTGGCTCATGACTTTCAAGGGGGTTAGCAACATTCTGCTGATTAGAGATCTCCAACTTTGAACTAAAAGATTGTTCAATGCTTTTCTTGGCCGATCTATTAAGCCAATATTTATGAGCTTGTAATGAACCCATTAGCTGGTTAAGAGAGTAATCTGACAAATCCTTTGATTCTTCAATGGCTGCAACTATATGATCAAACTTAGATGGCAAACTTCGTAAAACCTTTCTGATAACCTTTTGGTTAAAAATATTTTCTCCAAGCGATCTCATTTGATTGATTATAACAAAAAATTCTAGAAAAAAATTCTTGCACAAATTATGTTTCTTTCATGCGTAAGTTTTCAAGATCACACCGAAAAGTTTGAAGTTTCACTGAGATTACCTTATCCCATCCTTGATAATCTTTCTTTAATATGTTCCAAGCCTCTTTGGATTTAGTTGTTGCAGCAATCCTTGGAAAGATAGAATCTGTGACAGCTTGTTGTAATGCTACAATTGCCTTGGCATCCTTCTTTCTGTTCTCCTTCAGCTCTATCTTTTGTGTTGCTGTAAGTTTTGCCTCTTCATCTGGTTTTGCATAACCATTCTCAACCAAATCCCACATGTCTAATGAAATAAAAAAGTTCTCATCTTAATACTCCAAAACTCATACAAACCTCCATTGAAAATAGGTATCAAAGTATTGAGAGAGTTGTTGTTTGCCATGACAACTTCACACATACCTTCAATAAATCTATAACGAGTGAAGATTACCTCTCAATCTTCAGCAAGATACTTGAGGAGAACTCGTACTATTGACGACTCCCACTCTTCTTCCTTTCTGCCTGGTAGAATCAACCTAGCGCTCTAATACTAAATGTTAAAATTGAACTGGAAACAAGAACAGCTTTCTACTAATTTTCTTTAGGAATGAGCAACACAACCAAAAACAGATTAACACAGGTGAAGGAGACAGCAGAAATAACAGAGAAGAATTTCTAAAATTAATCCTCAACCAGTACACTAACACATACCCTTTTATAGGCTTATGAGGCCCATCGTGCTATAGTGAACCATTATATAGCTAACCTATTGACTCGTTAAACAAAAAGACTCGTTCAAACAAAGCAAGCCTAAAGACTCTTTCTTGCATCAATTTCCTACCGTTTCAAGTCTTCCATTTCAAAATATTTTTTTCCCAACACCTGCCCCCACCGCGCTGCTGGTATGGGGGAGGGAGCTGCTGAAAGCCCGCAGCCCCACTCGCATCACCCACGTGCATCCAGAGTACGAGGAGGGGACTGCCGCGGACATGCTGATGACCGTCTCGCTGAACGACTTGGTGATCCGCTCCTTCTTCGGCCCCAAGGAGATCTACGCTCTTAGGTAGTGCACACCGCCGCACCTGCGTTCCACCAACTCCAGGTTCGATCTGATCACCGCGTCCCTCTAGCGGAGCTGCACCGCCGCCCTCGGCTATACGACCCCAACGATGACGTCCGCATCAGGTTCTTCGTGAACGCCCGCGGGCGGCGGAGACCGCCGCTGCCGTCGAGTTCTATGGGAACGCATTGGCATTTCCGGTGGCCTCGTCGAAGGCGGGGATGCTGACCTGCAGCCCACTGGGTTATGCACTGGAGCTGGTGAAGAAGGCCGAGGCCACCATCACGGACGAGCACATGCAGTCGGTGATGAACCTGATGGTGCTCCATGGTAGGCCGGGCACCACCGCCACCCAAACCTTCTTCGTGTCGGACTTGACCCGAGCCGCCTATGATGCGGTGGATATCGGGTGGGGCGAGGCGCTATTCGGCAGGAACGCCTTTGTTTGGTGCACCACCGACATCGTCTTGTCTTGCTTCTACATGCGGCACAAGAATATTGGCAAGGGGGAGGAAAGCATCCTGCTGCCCATGCGTCTGCGCGATTCCAGGCGGAGCCCAGCCCGCCTTTGATGCCGTCCGGGCCGAAGTAGGGGTGGCAATTTTTGACACGACACGATAATTTGATACGAACACGACACGAATTAATTGGGTTTAGGTTGACTATTTTTTGGTACAAACCCGTGTATGACATGACCCGTCAACACGAAATTTAAATGGGTCATGTTCGGGTTCAACCGCTTAACCCGAATTGACCCAAATTGACCCATGTATTTAATCGGGTTGACACGAACCCATCTGACCTGTTTTGACCCGAACCCATCACCCACTTCGCCCGCACGTACGGCGCCATGATCCATCCGTCACCACTACCCGAGGCCTCTAGATCAAACAAACGAAGCTGGCGGTTCCACCAAACGAAGCTGGTTAAATAGTCAAAATTTAGATTATATGAATTATATATTTTAATCTGATTAAATTGATAAAACAAGCAATGCAACCAATTTGACCTAATCTACGTCTTGGGAGCAACTTTTATGACTGTTGAGTCCAAATATTACAATCCCTCTAACGAAAAGAAAGTGAAAAATAAAAGCAACCGCAGTTACTCTTTTTTCCCGAGAAACTTCCTTCACTTTTAAGCAATTACGTTATAAATGATAAAATACTAATAATGAAATGACATTTTAGAGAGTTTAAATGACGATAATTTTTTACTTACACCACCGCTCTCTTCAACTCTACCCTCCTTTCGCCGGCTCATTTCCTATTATAAAATCTCATGCAGGTTTTATTTCTTCTGCCCTCTCGGGTCACAGGTCGTGTCAGGTTAATCATGTTTTGAGTCATGTCATATTCGTGTCCAAATTATCTAACCCGTTTAATTCATAGGTCATGTTTGGGTTGATGTATTTTCAACCTGACCAAAACATGACACGACCCAGACACGATACGATTGCCATCCCTAGGCCGAAGTAGTGACAGTCCGCCGCATGTCCAGTAAATTTTGAGGCAACCAAGGGCCCTGCTCATTTGAATAAAATGATGCCTACATTAACAATCTTATTTAACGAGCAGCACATATTTTCGTTAAGTGCAAAGGAAGATGGTTAATTGCGTACATGTCGTCTATTAATAATTAAGGAACCGCATCTAAATTTCCTTCACATTTAAGTTGCATTGTGTTGCATTTGAAACACAACATTTTGCTAGATGTCCTCCATTTTATCAGATGCAATGCTGATATTTACAAAATTTGAAATAAAAATATACAAATACATATAAAAAAATTAAAAAAATGGAGAAGCACACCTTAGAATTGGCTATTTTCTTCGATTTGAAGAATTCTTTAGTTTAGCATTTGAGAAGAAGACAAATATTCAAGAATTCTTTCATTAAGAATAACTTAAAGGAAGTAATAGGATCATAAATTTAAGAATAATTTAAAAGGTTAAAGTTAATGTCGGATTTCCGCTAAAAATTAAAGGACATAAAGGAAGTTTAAAAAAATTCATAGTTGTGTGGAAATAAGCAATGCATATCCTATTTTGCCTCTAATAGAATGCTCAATTTTCTTTTCATTGATATTTTGTAAGGCGAGATGCAATTTTAGTGTTGCGGTACTTAAATTTTAAGCACACCCAATTAGAGACCTAAAAAGGCCATTAATAATGAAAACTATAAAATGAGAAAATCATAAATAGTCCTAAACGTACAATAAGCTAATAGTTTAGTAAAAAATATTTATCTTTAATTAAACAAATACATCATACAACATGTTTATCAATTTTAAAATCAAAAATTTATTAAGTCTAAGATAAAATTTCACAAGAAGAAAGTTTATTGGAACATAACTTCAGATTTCAACAAATAAAATATGTTGATTTGGAAAAAACTATCTTTTTATTATGATAATTTAAAATCCATCCTCTCAAAGACTTGAAGAAGACTAGCTCCTATCTTAAAAACATGCTAATAAATGGTCATGTGCCTATAATCATCGTGCCGATGAACGCTACATTCTAGTGATCAATTTGCTGATAAATAACAAATGCTAATTGATCAACCCAATAATTTAGGCCTGAAAAATATGTTAGCACATGGTATGGCCCAAGAGAGATCTTGACTTGGCAACTCCTAAGAGGATCTCTACTTAAATATGGTTTCAATCTAAATTTCAATGATCAATGTCTCACATCGATGATAATCAAAATCATGTGATCTTTCGACTCCTTGCCCATGCATCAAGAGGTTAAGAAAATGTAACATTTCATGTTAATTAGACTGATTAATTTTTTTACCGATTAATGTATCAGTTATTAGTCTTCGAATGACATGACTTAATTTTAATATATAATTACTTTTAGATACAATATAGATCTTATCCAATGACTCACATCATCAATGTATAATCTTAAAGATTTGATATAGAGCTAATCAGATTTAAGTAGAAGGTTCACTTGAATTTAGACAGGTCAAGCTATCTCTCTCACACACACAATATATATTTACATAATAGCTATTATATATTTAATAATAAATTCAATTATATTTGAGTATGATAACACTAATGCTATCGATATCCATTGTATATTAAATAACAAATTTTTATGAGTGGTCAGGTATATTAGCACTAATGTTTGCATAGTGAACAATGAACTCTATACAAATTGAGCCTTCATTTTAGATAAAAGTAACAGATAAGTTTTGGATATCATAATTTATATGAAATAATTTAAATGTTATCCCATATCACTTTTATTTTTTTATTTTTAGTATGACTCTAAATTAAGCAGAACAAAGTAAAAGATTCATGCAACAGATCTCAATTGATTTGGCATTAAGCCTTTACTATTATTATTATTTATTAGATATAAAAAATTAATTTTTAAAGATATATAAATTAATTTTTAAATTATAGTTAACAGTTGCCCACATGAAATGTTATCTATCGTATGACATTGGCTTTAATAATATTACTAGCATATAACTCTTATAATATACAAGATACATTTTCTTAATATGTTTTACCTCCTATAGATAAAAATATGATAATTTATTTATTAATTCATAAATATCTAAATCAACTGGATATTTTAAATAGGTAACAAAAAATTTTAATCAAATACATGTATGGGTTATTTTGATTTAAGTACTCTTTTTCAAAAGGAACACAATTCTGGAATGTCCATGCTTAGGCTAACATGTATCCAACATCAGAAATTTATAAAATACTTCAAATAGATAACAAAAAAAGTTAATCAAACACATGCATGGGTTATTTTGATTTAAATGCGCTTTTTCGAATGGAGCACATGTATTGAATGTCTGTATTTAGGCTAATATGTGTCCAATGTTAGAAGATTTATAAATCAAAAGACATATATAACACAATATAGAAAGCTACTCAATTAGCCTACTATGAGACTGCTAGAAACCTTATTATAATATAAAAATAATCAATAATTAAAAGTAAGCATTCTAAATTGAAATATAAAGTCAAAATAATAAGGTAATTGAACAACATAGAATAATATAATTATATGCTTTTGTGAAATATTAGACAGATTTTTGCTTTGTAGTCTTATTTAAAAAGATAGACGTCGAATATTTTTTTATTGCTATTAACAATGCCATGAAATGAACATGGATCCACAAATTTCTATCAAACACAACAATTTGAAAATAATGGGCATACATTGGTCTTATATTAGCAATAATACTACCATTTGTAAAAGAAAGATTGTTTATCTCACTTAAATAAAAGAACTAAGTGCAGCCACTATTAACAAATAAAAAAGCTTCCCAATTCTCTATATGTGATAATAGCTTTGAGAGAGAAAATTAAATTCAAAGGCTTATTAACATTATTCACATTTGCCTTATTAGTTGCCATTCAATGTCAATGCCACCTGAATGTTGGAGAGTTCAACACAAATAGAGATTCTAAGTTGGTAATATACATATAGATGGATAGGGCAAGGGTCTTTAGAGTATAAGTTTAGTTGATGAGCGACATTTGTCATTGATGGTAGCATGAAAGTATTCGAGTTGGAATATTATGCTAGCCGAGATCATATGGGTAGCAAAGTTGATCGGTTTGAAAAAAAAAGATTATTTAGCCGATTATAGCTAGCATGGAAAGCAATCATTCACTAAAATAATAATGAAAATTATTTTATATAGTACTTCCTATAATCTTTTATTTTTTACTATTCTATTGGTTTTACATAGATGGTATCATAAATAAAGAAATATCTAAGACATAAAGAAGTGCTATAAGAAGATAAAAGGTATCCGAATAGAACTTTAAATAAATTAGAGTGAAGGCTAATTTTTAAAATATATATAAAAGAATATCCTAGTTAAATTCTTTTTTCCACCTTTTCATCTCTCTATGCTTGCATGTTCTTAATCTCAAGAATATTGTTATGAGTATTTTAAATTATTTTATAAAGATTTAGTGATGATAGTTAAATAGAAATTACTATTTAAAAATATATTATAAATATAAATATATTTATGCATGTATATGCCTACATATCTATCTATATATAAATGTATGTACATATGTGTAGGTACATACAACGGCATAAGAAATTTCAATATCAATACAATATTTTTTTAAAAAAATTATAATAACCATTGTCTGGAACCCTACTGTAAATTATTCCCAAAGTCTTAATTTATTAATTTATTTTATTTCGGGCACGGCGTGTTTCACGTAAAGTAACGCAACGTAAGGAACGGCATGCTCGGGACGCGGCTTGACCTAAGCAAGCCAGACCGATGACGCCACCTTTTCCGGAGAGGTCTAAAGTCTAAACTGATAGTGTTCTTTGTTTTTGGACCGGTAAGCAGCACATAGTTTTCTTTAGGTACTTTCGTCGTTCCACGGTGTTGGTCGGTGTTGAAGACTAATTGAAGTAGCCATGCAATGCACCAAACCGACGACGCCTATTCCTCTATAAAGACAAGCGAGAGCTTACATCATGACCTCTCAACTCAAAACAAACTGCTCCGCATCACTCCCCCACTTTCGAGAAATCAAATATGGCATCGTCTCAGACCTTTACGGTTCGCCGGAGGATTTCCTATATATGGATTATATGTATTTCTTATTCCATGGCCTTTATCTGTATTTCTTTGTTTATGTAGCCTAGAAATTAATATTGCATGAGTTAGAAGTTAAATAGGAATTAGAAATATCTTTTAAAAATTTATTTGGTATTTATCTTCTCTTTCCTTACAAAATTTATCTATTTGCTTTAAAAAATTTTACTCTATAAATAGGTTTTAATTATATCCTATTATGATTGATGTGGCTGATGGTGCCACGTGGATGATAACGGTAAAATTGGTCGGGTGGCATAAGCGGAATCAGACGGACGTGCTCGCCCCGACTTCTCTAAGTCGGCTGAGGCGGCCCCGACTTCTCTAAGCCGGCCCCCTGCGGCCCCGATTTCTTCAAGTCAGCCGAGGCGGCCCCAACATCTCCAGGTCGGCCGCGGCGGCTTCGATTTCTCCAAGCCGACCCCCTGCAGCCCCGACTTCTCCAAGTCGGCCGAGGCAGCCCTGACTTCTCTAGGTCAACCCCCTGCGGCTCCAACTTCTCCAAGTTGGCCTCCAACAGCTTCCGCCAGGCCCACCTACCTTCTAACCCACGCAGCCTGACACAGCCAAGCTCACCTATCGTCCGGCCATGCCGTCGATGGGACCAGGCCCACCAACCACCAGGCCCACCTACCTTCTGACCCACGCAGCCTAACACAGGCAGGCCCACCTACCGCCTGATCCACGCCGATTAATGGGATTAGGCCCACCAACCGCCAGTCCCTCGTCGCTGATGGGACAAAACCCATCGACCAGCTCCTAATCATGTAACTTCCATGTGCCCCGTGGACATTCCCTTCTCACGAAACTCCACGTGGCTAATCCCCCAACGAATGTCAAAGGCCTATAAAAGGGTAAGAAAACTCAGAATCAAAGGAACACAAGTGTCCACTTACACCCAAAAACTCTAGTAAGATTTCGAGCTCTTTTCTGCCTCTAAGGAGCTCTCTCGAGCTCCCATTCTGTTGTGACCTCGGTTGCTAACTTGGGCATCTGAAGGCCCAGCCGGAGCTTTCTCCAGTCTCGAGACTTCTTGCAGGTTGCCCGTTCTGGAGGGGACCCTACTAGCGGTTAGCACTTCTCCCGGTGTCTGATTCCAGTGATCGAGCGTCAACAGATTGGCACGCCAGGAAGGGGGAAGAAAGAAAACGAACTCCATAGCACTTGTTCGCGAGTTTTCCTCTCCCTCTCCATCAAGTAATGGCAGTGACACAGGCTCAGGATGCCTCCTCCAGTTACCCTAGGGGGCACTTCCCACCGACGGGGTAGCAAGAGGTCAATCTCCCTACTGCCGATCCTTCGGTTGCTCGCGCACCACCAGCTGCGACTACTCAAGCTGAGCAGCTAGCAGCACTCACCCAACAAGTTCAAACCCTCACTGCAATGATCCATGGACTTCGCGAGCAGCAATTCGTGGCCACTCAGCATCAGCCTGCTCCGCCGCCTGCTGCGCTGGCCAACCAGCAGTCTGCGAGGAGACGGTCTCCTCATCGGGAGACTGGCCATCGTCGCGCTTCTCCCATGGGGCATCATCGGGAATCCCTCAAGAGGCTGCGCTCCCCTGATCATGACCTGAGCAAGTCCTCCCTAGAGCCCTAGCGCCAGGAAGAGCTAAAGTAAAATTTTGGACTAGTCGAGCAAATTTGGTAAAAATAGAGCTTCCAAACAAACATTATATACTAAAAGTAAAATATTGCATCACACACAGATAACTTAGTAAAAGCTCACAATTATTATAGGAATGTTTGACACCAAAATAAAAATAAAAAAAAAGTTGGTTTAAACAAATTCTAAAGCCAGCTTTTCAAACAGATAAATTTAAACAACTTATGCAGTCTAAGCCAAAATATTCATTTCACCACCAAGAGCTCTTACTGAAATTCTGCATCACACAAGCCTCAATGATTATAATCGCACTCCCTCAATTAGCACACCACGATTTGCGCCGCAGGCGAAGCCTTCCTAAACTCTCGAAGTCTTTTAGCAGCTTCAGTATATCGTTGTCTCTTCCTCAAGGATTCATCCTTTGATATGTTAATGAGTACCTCTTCAAGAACCTCTGATCTTTCAAGTAGAAACCTTAAAAGTTCCACCTCATTTTCTTGGGCCTCAAAGCCTTCGATCTTCACTATCTTAAGATGGCGATCAAGGCAAATGAAATGCTGTGAACGTAAAGATTCCCAGAAAGCTCGACCATCCAAAACTGTGTCATAGGGATACTCATAATTCTAAAATTTAAGAAAACCATTCTTATGTTAGGTAGAGATGGATAAATCAAACATGTCATGAGCATTCTATTTAATTAGATTATAATGCACAAAATTGGAATTACTTACCTCAATGTCTTTTCCCTCTCCTAGTTCAATTGTGAGGGTTTCCAACTCAACATAACTTCTCAGCAAGAAAGCAATACCTGGTAGTTCATTTTGATGCAATGCCAAGGAAGAAAGCTTTAGATGCCTGAGTTTATTGATCGATTCTGGTAATAGGAATTTGTTATCTCCACTTGCTATCACCTTTACATAACATGGAAAGCAAGATATCAAAACAAAAAGTAACACATGGTTAGATTTGAGACAGTCTAAATGATTCAAGGATTAATAAATTCTAATCAAATATGACATGTATGGAGAAAAAGGCAATATCTAATTCACCTTGTTGATTCTACACAATAAATTGATAGCAACAATAGTTGTCAAATGATCTAAATGGTAGTTATGTGATTTGCTACATTATGTTCAAAAACCAAACCTGAACGAGGTAGCTGCCCACGGTCAATGATTTAGCGTTGCGGATTCCAGGAAGAAGATCGTTGCATATATGGTCACCATCATAGTGGAATTCCCCATCTATGCTAAAGTCGAACTCGACCATGTCGAGACTACCTAGCTCTCTAAGAACAAAAGTACCTAAGCTTCCAGTATACTGCAAAATGTTTAGTTTTGGTGCTTCAATGATGCAACCCGGTTCCATACCATAGCAATAACTGATGTTCAGGCGAGTGAGAGACTTATTCTTATCAATGATCTTGACATCACCGTTCACCGTCATCTCTGCCAGTGAAAGGTTCCCTAGACACCGACAGTTGGCCATCAGGACCTCAAGCATTTGTGCCTCTAAATCAACATATTCTAAAGAAAGTGTTCTAAGGGCACTGAATCCACCAAAACGATCAGGCTGGAACCGACAACTTGATAGCGTCAAGGTATGCAAGAAGCCACACATTTCATAGACATCATCAGGCAACTCACCGCGGTCAAGTTGGGAAGGATGCATCCCATTAATGTCTGAATCCACGAAATCTAGATGAAGCTCTTCAATATCTCGTTTAACAACAAACTTGATCCAGTCATCGACCTCTGAGGCATACCTGCAAGGATCGGAGAAGCAAAGGCGAAAGCAATCAATCTTTGGCTCGCAATATCGGACAAAGAAGTGGCGGGCCATCTCCACAAAGGCATGCTGGCCTCTCCTCTTCATCCTTTTGCTCAAGTCAAGGCGGCCACATTCTTTTAGGAAGCAGCGCCTGTCTTCAGCAGTGAACCATGTCTCATCGAGTTCGATGGATGGGGAGCATGGCCAGATGGTTCTATATCGCTTGCCAAGGATTGTGGTCCTTGCTCCTTCTTTGAACGATAGTTTTCCCATTATGAAGGCAACGATAGGGTCTGGGAGAGCGCTAAGCCTATCAAGGTCTGGGGGAGAGGTAAGTTTTTCCTTCTTCTCCACAGGGTTTTCCATGATTAAAGATGAGGTTGCGGAGTCCTATTCTATTGCTCTCTCCTACAAGGTGAAGATAGCTTTGAAACCCTAGCCGTAACTCTAATTCTAACCGAAGCCTTCTTGGTGGACAAAGAGGAAAGAGAGAGCGTGTTGCAATGAACCAAAAAGCACAACTTTTTGACCAAACACAGAACGCAAATGAGGGTTGCGTGTCCATATTCGAAACAATCAATAGCTTTATGCTTGAAATCGGGCATCGTGTTTCATGCAATGAATAGCTTTCAGTTACGATTTTGACTTTCCTATTGGATGCAATGAATAGCTTTCCATGCTACACGTGAAATTGGACCAAACTATATGAACCTACATCCAAATTTATTTCAATCTGAATATAAATTTAAATATTCAACGAACATCGATATTTGTGTTACTATAAGAATGGAAATATGGAAACACAGCTACCCAATCCATATTTCTAGTTTTATTCATAATCTTATTACATCTTATTTTGCTTTTATGAACTTTTAAGGGAAATAGATGATCATATTGGCATGTTATTAATTTAATTTACCTTCCTTTTAGTAAAATCTCTCTAAAAAATTAATAATAATAATTATTGATAAATAATAAATATATATGGGCTTGGAACAAGTTACACTTAATCAATAAAAGTTTTAAGTAACAATACATTTTTTTAAATGAAATAGAAGGTCTCACATCGATAATCTAAGCCGTTGAATGTAAGCCATTCAGCCGACCCCTTTCTCTCTCTCTCTACATTCCTTCCAATTTTTGTGTGCACCCTTCCTCTTTGACAAAAGAAAAACAAACAGAGAACGGAGAAATGGGTGCATCTTTAAAGGCCAGTGAAAAAAGTGTTGTTGTTATAAGAGAGGAAGGAAAGTGAGAAAATTAAGGACGTAGCTAGATATAATTAACCTCTCACTTATCGTTATAATGGAGGAAAGAGAGCAGCAGCAGCTCCCAATCACTACCGTCTCTTCCATCCCCAGAGAAACAGTACTAGCAACCAACGTCACAAGCAAAGCCCTCGCTTGGCTCTGCTTCCTCACCAGATTCCATGCCGGATACTTCCGCATTAGCCTCTCCCTCTGCGGCCAGGCCCTGCTATGGAGGACCCTCAGCAAGCCTATCACTGACGACCACGCCCTCCGCCCAGTCATACGACACATGCTTCCTTCCGCCGCCTTCTTCTTTCTATGGTCCCTTGCTCTTCTCTCTCTCGCACTCTGCTTCCTTTACGCCATTCGCTGCCTCTTTCGGTACGAAAACGTCAAGGCGAGCTCTCCCACCACGTGGGCATGAACTACCTCTTCGCGCCGTGGATCTCATGGCTCCTCCTCCTCGAGGCCACCCCCTTTGTAACATCCTAAAAACCTTATAATTTATTGAAAATAGTAATGGTATTTTTTATTTGAAAAAAAAGTCAAAGAGTTTCACTGAAGTATGGGTGTGTTGGCCTTTTGATAAATGTAAAGAGAAGAAATTTTGGAGTAAATGAGTATATTTTTGAGTGCTAATGAGTTTGATTTAAGAAATTGAGAGATTTAAGTTTTAATGGGCTTAAATCACAAGAAAAATCAAGTTTAGTTTGAGTCTTATCCTTAAATAATGTTTTTAGTAATTAGAGTCGACTCTAATTGGAGTGGAGTCGACTCTGGCATAGTTTTAACTTCCGGCACGCTTTAGAGTCGACACCTGCAGAGAAAAAACAGAAGGTTAGCATTTCTGCTGCAATATTAGAGCCAACACCAAATTTTATGGAGCAGACACCTATTTTTGTTAGAGCCAACACCAAATTTTCTGGAGCCACAACTATTTTTGTTGGAGCCAACACCAAGTCTGTTGGAGCCGACTCTAAAACAGTAGATTTCCTGGGTTAAATCTTGAAAATTTCATATTTATTCCGTTTAAAGTCTGATTTGAGTGCCGTTTGACCCGTTGGATTTCTAAAATCGAGCTCTTCATGTTGGTTAGGTATTTTCTTAGAAATGTTATATAAAATTATTTATTTAAATAAAAAATGATAATTTGGGCTATAAATTGATTAAAAAATTGCTATATCATGGGCAAATTTGAAAAAGGCTTCGATATTAATTGCTAATTGTGTTAAGGGAAATTTGAGAAAGAAAATTTAAGGACAAAATATCATGATTATAAGTGAGCCATGTGTTTTCCAAAAAGTGTGCAATAAGAGTGTTTGAGGGCAAAATAGAAAATTGGCATGCCCTAGCCCTTAAGTCACCCATGACTTGGTTCCTAAGTCATTAGAGAAAAAGGAAAAATGTGGGTTCAGCCAGAGAAAAGAAAGAAAGAAAAAAAGAGAGAAAGAAGAGAGAAAAAAGAGGAAGAGGAAGAAGAAGAAGAAGGAGAAATAAAGAGGAAGGGAGAGGGAAGCTTGGGGTTTGTGTTTAACTCCAGGTAAGCTATAGCTTCCCTAGATCTTGCATGACTTTAGATTTTCTTAGATTATTGTATTTTGAGGTAATAGTGAAGTAACCTTGAGTAGAGAAAGGGTGGAAGAAAATAATGAGATATTAAAGGATAGATCATGTATGCATGCATGGGTTCATGGGAAACCTCGTGTGGAGGTAACCCTAATAGCTATCGTATCTGTATGTTGATGCAGGTCAAGAGGGTTATTTCAAGGAGCTGGAATATCAGAGTTGAGCACCAATTGAGCAGTAACCTACTAAGGTGAGTGGGTTTCTCATCTAGCAATTAAAAGTTAATTTGAGCTAGTATAATGAGACTAATACATAGTTGTGGTATGTTATGTTTAGTAGAGTATTGTGTATGTTTTAAATTTGAGAAATAAGAACCTAGTACATGATATTTTGATACTTGAGTTTTGAGCATGAGTTTTAAGCATAAAAGACATAAGCATGAGTTTCGATGAGGGGATGGTTGATGTATACATGGCATGTTTGCATAATAAAGCTTTACAAATGATATATTTTGATGTATCTATCATACTGAGCATCAGGCAGCTATGGGGCTGATCACCCTTTAGATTGTACTTAGCATGAGCATTGCATACTACTATTGAGCCGGCACCTCCTTGCGAATCGATCGTACGATGAACCCCGGAATCATGGGTGAGTGCACGCTTGACCAGGCCAGTGGGGCACGTTGTAAGCAGCCCGTGGGGGCATGAATCATAGCTCAGTAGAGTTAGTTACTATATATAGCCACTGAGGGCAGAGAGAAAACCCGAGGTTCCGGGGTTAAGGAACGAAGTACCTTGCCGATGAACCGCACAGGTAAGGGGTGCTATTTGTGCGGGGATCCTATTGCTAGTCACGCACCCGATGAGAGTACACCTACAGGAGGGCAACTGTAGGGTGGTACCTCAGAGGCATTACACACACAACCCAGTATCATGAGATTTAAAAGCTTATATTGTGATTTAAAAAGGGCCAGTGGGCCAAGTAGTTATCCCAAGAGGGAGAGTTTACATGAGATGCTAGTGGGCAAGCAGATTTCGGTGGGAATCTGAAAATTTATAAAGAAAGTCTAGGCTGTAGATAAAGAATGTATATTTTTAATATTGTAATGCATGGATTTTTATCTTAATGAGTTATCTTTCAGTGAAAGGTTATTGTAGAGTATTTCAGTACTTGTATATTATTTGAAGAAAAAGCTACATTTTACTTTATCTGATATCATGTTAAAAATATACTTTAAGTTATACTAGCTATATGGTATCAATATGCAGTTAAAATGTGAGGTTATGGTTCTCTATTTCTCCGTAGTTAGATGGTTATCCAGTCACTGGGACTTAGGTCTCACCCCTCTATGATTGAAATTTTTTTCAGATCAGTGAGTATTTCTGCTAGGATCATAGGATAAGCAGGATCGGACCCTTAGCTGGTGAAGCTTGCTTGGATGCAAGGGTGTATAGATGATAGCCATGTATATTGAGTTAGTGTGGGATGATATTTGTATATTTGCATATGTGTATGTGTACAGTGAGACATGGTGATGTATCAGACTTATTTGAATATGAATACGAGACTTATGTTTTGGAGAAAATTATGAGTATGATGTATGTGCTTATGATTTTGATGTCGATTGTGAATGTGATCTTGTAAACTGCCTGAGGAATGTTATGAAAATATTATCTGAGCAGGTTGATGCTTAGTGTTGATTGAGTGATGTGCATATATATTTGAGATGATAATAAAAAGTTTTTATCAGGATGTATTTTCGAGTGTCTGCCACTCATAATAATTAGTTGGGGTTCTCTAGCTCTTTATGGAGCACTACATAAATACTAGCAAAACTGTATCTGATTACCACAGGTGTGCAGGTGTGCTATCGTTGGCCCCAGAGAGAAGGGGGAGCTGACAAGTTTTGATATCAGAGCCCTAGGTTATTAGGTCCTAGGGGAATAAGTATGAGTATTAGTTTAGGATGATTGCATGATTATGATTATAGTTATTGAATGATGAAACTAATATAATGAATAATGTCTTGTAGGACGATCACAACAAAGGCATCTAGAGAGACAGAGCAATCCTCAGGCAGGAATAGAAGCAAAGGTCAAAGTAAACCCGGAAGGTCAGTTAGAACAGGTCAAATTGATAGAATGGCTTCTAGTGATTCCACCGAGCCAGTATCTAATGAGGCTAGAGTGAGGGCATCTTCAGAGCAAATGCCAGAGTCTTCTTCACAGTCTGTTATCCCTGTGCCAGTAGACCCATCTCGAGTACAGACTTAGGGGCCTAGTATGCCAGAGCTGGTAGGCATGATTACTCAGGCTGTGGTAGCAGTTGTGAGTGCTAGTTTCAGCCTTCCATCTAAAAATTTGGAGGTTGTGAGGAATGTGGAAAGAGCCAGAAGTTGGGGGCTCTGGAGTTCCAGGGAACTACTGATCCTATTCAGGCCGGGGCATGGCTGTAGAGGATCGAGAGAGTATTTGATGTGATGGGATGCTCTGAGGAGTAGAGGTTGGGTATTGCCACCTTTTTGTTGGAGGGTAGAGCCCAGAGTTGGTGGAGATCTATCCATAGTAGGTAGCCCCAGGGAGTGGAGTTGTCATGGAAGATTTTAGAAGAGAATTTCATCAGCAATATTATTCTGAGATTTATAGAGATCAGAAGAGAAGGGATTTTCTTAGTCTGACCCAGGGGAGGATGTCTGTGGTAGACTATGAAGCCACTTTTATTGAGTTATCTCAGTTTGCTAGGGCCTTGGTGGCTGATGAGAGGGAGAGATGTCGACTATTCCAGGATGGATTGAATCTCCCTATTAAAGCCAAGATCGGCAAACCTATAATAGTTATTCTGAGTTGGTGCAGAGAGAACTCAAAGCCGAGGAGATTGAGAAAGAATATATGAGTAGAAAACATGATAGAATGAAAAGAAGTGCTCCTATTTATCCTTCTGCTTCGGGAGGGACTCAACCATTTAAGAGACCCCAGAGGACTGGATAATTTTATTCTGGTTTTAGAGCCCCTGGTGATGTGGGCAGGAGATCAGTATCTGTGTCAGCATCTAGCCCAGCCCAAAGAAAAAGCCTTATGGAGGTGTGCCCCAGGTTGCCACCAGCAGGGTATCTGGTAATGTAGGAGAGCAGGGTCGTCCTTCTAGTGGAGGGAGAAATATACCTCCATGTAATATATGTGGGAAACTTCATTTGGGAGAATGTAAGAGGGGCAATAAGGGATATTATATTTGTGGTGATCTAAGTCACCTGAAGAGAGATTGCCCTAGGAGAGGGCAGCATGCTGGTGGGCTTCCCCAGGGACCAGTAGTGCCAAGAGGACAGCCTGGTAGAAGAGGTGACAGTAGTGTTGTGGCTTCAACCAGTCAGGTGGGACCTAATGTTAATAAACCAAGAGGGTCATCCAGTGTTCCAAATTTTATTCTGGTTTTAGAGCCTCTGGTGATGTGGGCAGAAGATCAGTATCTAGTCAGCATCTAGCCCAGTCCAAAGAAAGCCTTATGGGGGTGTGCTCAGGTTGCCACTAGCAGGGTGTCTGGTGATGTAGGGGAGCAGAGTCGTCCTTCTGGTGAAGGGAGAAATATACCCCCATGTAATGTATGTGGAAAACTTCATTTGGGAGAATGTAAGAGGGGAAATAAGGGATGTTATATTTGTGGTGATCTAGGTCACCTGAAGAGAGATTGCCCTAGGAGAGGGAAGCAGGCTGGTGGGCTTCCTCAGGGGCCAGTAATGCCAAGGGGACAGCTTGGTATGAGGGTGATGGTAGTGTTGTGGCTTCAGCCAGTCAGGTGGGACCTAATGTTAATCAGCCAGGAGGATCATCCAGTATTCCGAGAGCCGAGGCCAAAGTGTTTGCCATGACCAGGCAGGAGGCTCAGATTGATCCTGATGTGGTGACAGGTATGCTACCCATCGATAATCATGATGCTTATATTTTAATTGATTCTAGATCTACGCATTCATTTATCTCATATGAGTTTGCTAAGCATCTAGTTAGAGATGTGGGCCAGTTGGGTAGTCAGTTGGTAGTATCTATGCCCGTAGGGAGGCCTTTTATAGCAGACCAAGTGTATAAAGGCTGTGATATTTCTGTGGAGGGTCAGAAATTAGCAGCAGATTTGATTCCTTTGAGGTTGAAAGAGTTTGATGCCATTTTGGGGATGGATTGGCTATCTGTGCATAGAGCCAGAGTAGATTGCTTAAGGAAGGAGGTGATGTTACAAACTTCTGATGATAGAGAGGTCTATTTTATTGGTGATAGGAGGGGGTTACCCTCAGGAGTGATTTCAGCTCTGCCACCCAATAGAATGCTAGCAAAGAGATGTGAAGCCTATTTAGCTTATGCAGTGAGCCTAGAGGGCAATGGTTTAGAGCTGATGAATATCCCTATGGTAAGAGATTTTTTAGATGTATTTCGGAGGAGCTGCCAGGGTTACCTCCTGACAGAAGATTTGATTTCAGTATAGATCTAGCTCCATATACCAGACCAATAGCCAGGGCACCTTATAGAATGGCTCCAGTTGAATTGAAAGAATTGAAAAGTCAGTTACAAGAATTATTGGATAAAGGGTTTATTAGACCCAGTATATCACCATGGGGTACACCAGTGTTGTTTGTGAAGAAAAAGGATGGTACCTTGAGGTTGTGTATAGACTATAGACAGTTGAACAAGGTGACCATTAGAAATAATTATCCATTGCCGAGGATCGATGATTTGTTTGATCAGCTGCAGGGGGCAGCAGTGTTTTCAAAGATTGATATGAGATCTGGGTATCATCAATTGAGAATAAATAATGAGGATATATCTAAAACTGCTTTCAGGACTAGATATGGTCATTATGAGTTCTTGGTGATGCCATTTGGCTTGACAAATGCTCCAGCTGCTTTTATGGGTCTGATGAATCAAGTATTTTAGGAGTATCTAGATAAATTTGTGGTAGTATTCATTGATGACATCTTGATTTATTCTAGAAGTAGTGAAGAGCATGAATAGCATCTGAGGACAGTTTTGTGGATATTAAGATAAAAGCAATTATATGCAAAGTTTAGTAAAAGTGAATTTTGGCTGGATGAGGTAAAGTTCTTGGGACATGTAGTTTTAGCCAAAGGTATTATGGTAGATCCTCAAAAGATTGAAGCTATAGTGAATTGGGTATCACCTACCAATCAGACTGAGGTGAGGAGTTTCTTGGGGCTAGCAGGATATTATAGAAGATTTATAGAAAATTTCTCGATTTTGGCTTCTCCTATGACTAAGCTACTTAGAAAGAATATCAAGTTTGATTGGTCTAATGAATGCCAGAAAAGTATGGATGAATTGAAAAAGAGATTAACCTCAGCCCCAATCCTAATACTCCCTGATAGTGCCAGTGATTATGTGATCTATAGTGATGCCTCATTGAAGGGTTTGGGGTGTGTTTTAATGCAGAATGGGAAAGTGGTGGCTTATATATCTAGATAGTTGAGATCCCATGAAAAGAATTACCCCACCCATAATTTGGAGTTAGCTGCTGTTATATTTGCATTGAAGGTTTGGAGGCACTACTTGTATGGAAGAAGATGCCAGATATTTACTGATCATAAGAGCTTGAAATATATTTGACCCAGAAGGAATTGAATTTAAGGC
The DNA here is from genome assembly GCA_900491605.1 of Calamus simplicifolius. NCBI lineage: Eukaryota > Viridiplantae > Streptophyta > Magnoliopsida > Arecales > Arecaceae > Calamus > Calamus simplicifolius. The sequence goes on from UESW01004294.1 coordinate 317,409, forward strand.
AGAGAAGATGGATTGAATTGATTAAAGACTATGATTGCACTATTGAGTATCACCCAGGGAAAGCTAATGTTGTGGCTGATGCCTTGAGTCGAAAGTCTATGGCCACATTGGCTTCTATCAGAACCGTACAACAACCATTGATGATTGAGTTAAGGAGGTTAGATGCAGAGCTAGCTGTAGAAGAATCAGGAGCCTTGTTGGCTACTTTCAGAGTGAGACCCCAAATGCTAGAAGAAATAAGAGAAGCTCAGTTGCTAGATCTACAGTTGCTTAAAGCTAGAGATTTAATTCAGAGTGGGTCTCAGTCAGAGTTTTCTGTTAGAGGTGATGGAGTGTTATTATTCAAGGGCAGAGTTTGTGTGCCAGCTGTGGAATCAGTGAAAGATCAGATTTTAAGGGAAGCACATAGCTCAGCTTATTCAATGCATCCAGGTAGTACTAAGATGTATAGAACTATCAAACAGAATTACTGATGGAATGGTATGAAAAAGGAGATAGCTGAGTATGTATCTAAGTGTTTGGTGTGTCAGCAGATTAAGGCTGAACATCAGTGTCTGGCTGGAAAGCTTCAGCCTCTATTTGTGCCAGAGTGGAAATGGGAGCATATAACTATGGATTTGTTGTAGGACTCCCAAAGACCAGAAGGGGCAATGATGCTATATGGGTGATAGTTGATAGATTGACTAAGTCTGCTCATTTTCTGCCTATTAAGATTGTCTTTACCTTGGATAGATTAGCAGAATTATATGTGCATGAAATTGTGAGTAGGCATGGTGTGCCAGTATCGATAGTATCAGATAGAGATCCAAGGTTCACATCTCAATTTTGGGCAAAATTACAGAAAGCTTGGGGACTAAATTGAGGTTCAGTACAGCATTTCATCCCCAAACCGATGGTCAGTCAGAGAGAACCATCCAGACACTGGAGGATATGCTGAGAGCTTGTGTCATGGAATTTTCTGGTAGCTGGGATGATCATTGCCTTTAATAGAGTTTGCTTACAATAACAGCTACCATTCTAGCATTGATATGGCACCATATGAGGCCTTGTATGGGAGAAAATGTAGAACTCCAGTGTGTTGGGATGAGGAGGGAGAGAGAAGGTTGTTAGGCCCTGAGTTAGTGCAGCTTACAGCAGATCAAGTTAACATTATAAGAGCTAAAGTAAAGGTAGCCCAGGATAGACAGAAGAGCTATGCAGATAAAAAGCATAGAGAGGTAAAGTTTGAGGTAGGAGATAGAGTCTTTCTGAAGGTATCTCCTTGGCGAGGTATTATGAGATTTGGAAAGAAAGGCAAGTTGAGTCCCAGGTATATTGGACCCTATGAAATTCTGGAAAGAGTTGGGACACTAGCTTATAGATTGGCTTTACCTCCAGAGTTATCTCAGATTCATAATGTATTTCATGTATCAATGCTTAGGAGGTATGTGCCGGATTCCTCCCATGTGATTCAGTCTGAGACATAGTGTTGGCCCAGATGGCAACCCAAGAGGGGGGTGAATTGGGTTCTTAAAAATTTAAGACTTTTTGAAATGTTTTAAACAAATTAACTCAAGATGTGCAAGTGAGAGAAATTAACTTATAAGCAATGCACAAACAGAAATATAAGAGAGATAGAGTGAGAGACAAATGAGCACGGCAAACACAAGGTTTTATAGTGGTTCGGTGCAACCAGCACCTACGTCCACTCCCAAGATTCACTTGGGTCCACACTATAATCTCCCTAGATTACAGCCGAGTTGTTTTCAAGCTCACAACTCAAACTTGTTGTTTTCCGGGATCACAACGAACCCAGCCGGTTTTACACGGGCTTACCAGCACAAAACCCAACACGTTGTTTTTAACGGGCTCACAACTAACCCAACACGTAAGCTATCCCAAGCTTACAACGAGGTACAACTACCTCCACTGATTCAATCCACTGATTGAATCAGTACACAAGAAAATAAGAGTTTAAATACAAACAGCTCCTTTGAGCAGAATAATCAAAATAAAGCTTAGGTTTAGAAAAGCCTGATTAAATAAGCTTGAATGCAGGCTTGGCTTCTTTGCTTCTCTTCTCCAACTCCTTTGAAGTGTGAATCAGGCCTCAGCACAGATTCTCCTAGCTTTGGGGCTTTTGGAGTTGGTTGAAGCTTTTTCTTTTTCTAGGTTGGAAGATCTTGATTTGCTCTTGGTTGCTTTGGGATCTCCTCTTGAACTTTTGTGATTGTAGATCTGGAGCACACGAATCTCTCTCTTTGATTTCACTCCTTTTGAATCTCTTTTCTTGACTCAAAGATTTTTCCAATAAAGCTCTGTTTTTCCCTCTTTTTGAAAGATTTTCTTTTCTCTCTTTTTTCTTTCTCTTTTTGATTTGAAAAGAGCTCCTCTATTTATAGATTCTGCAAAAATATATCCGTTAGAGACAAGAAAAATAGCCGTTATTCAAAATCTTACCGTTGGAGCTGAGTGTCATCGTGAAAAATCGCGCCCAGATTTCTGGAGTCGACTCGAGCTTGTGGGAGTCGGCTCGAAGTCGATTACTAAAAATAGAAACATTTTAAAGTTAGAGGGTCGACTCGCGAAAAACCAAAGTGTCGGCTCCTGAAAGTCGGGAGTCGACTCGAAGAAAATGGGGAGTCGACTCGAGAAGTGCTCAAAAAACATGGTTTCTGTTGTTTGAGCGGAGTCGACTCGCACAGTCGGAGTCGGCTCGCACAGAGTCAGGGGTCGACTCTTGAAATCCAAGGGTCGACTCGAGAAAATCAGAAATTTCTGTACAGGGAGTCGACTCTGAAACTCAGAGTCGGCTCCGGAACGTATCAAAAATCAGAAATTTTTCTGATTGACTTTAAATTCGTCCCAGAATAATTTTAAATATTTTGACTTGAATACAATAAATATGACATTAAGCATGAATTCAAGACATGTTTCAAGAAATCATTGATTGAATATAATGTAAAAATTCCTTTTTGAAATCTTAAATATAGAGCTTGAAACTTCTTTTTCAAATTGATTCAAAACTCAGTGAATTTAAACATTGAGAGTCCATTGCTTTCATTTTGAATAAGCTCAAGGTTTTTGATAAATAAACTCATTATTTCCTTTAAATACTCATGGCTTTTGGAAATCATCAAAATCAATAAGTTGGGGTAATATAAAAATTTCTCAACAATCTCCCCCTTTTTGATGATGACAAAAACATTGAGTATATGCATGTTTGATTGAAAAATTTTGATACCAAAATCAATTTTTATGTTCATTAGGGCTCCCCCTAAATGAGGTAGCTCCCCCTATGAAACTCAATTTTATAATCATTCAAAATTGTTCAAGCAAATAATGCATCTTTGATTAACTCTCAACCTCAAATGCATATACGATTAATCTCTCCCCCTTTTTTGTAATCAACAAAAAGGTTAGGAAGCTCAGATTAAATTCAATTCATTCATAATTCAAATTATCAATTGAGGATAATCATTCAAGATATTCAAAGATACTTACATTGAAATGTACATAAGTAATGCATCAAACTTTCTCATTACTTCAAAATGATATTACATGAAAATGTAAACATACTCATTACATCAAAATGAGGTACATTGAAATGAGATTACATTAAAAATATCAAAAGTTTCTTCAATCCTATTAAATGATCAACTATTTGCTTCATTCCTTCACATTGAAACATAATCTTTAAGCTTATTATCAACAAAAGTACAAGCAGTCAAATCTTGTCTGAAGCTCGGCGTTGCACTGGGAATAGGTCTCTGAGTCACCACAGATATCCTTAAGTCTCCAAAATATTCTTCAAGTCTTCACTTAAGGAGCTGGTGGATGAACTAAGAGTAGATTCAATAGATGCAACCCGATCACTAAGAGAATAAAAGCTTCCTTCAAATTCATAAATTTTTCATCAAATTCATTTTTCAATCTATTTCATGAATCTCAGATTTAAATAAGATCTAAGCTGATCTAACTGAACATCAGAAAATCTCAGATGATAAAGACTGAGGAGCAGAAAGGAACAGGGGCTGGAACAGACAGCTCTGAGGAGGCTCAGGTGAAGAATGTCTCACTGATGGTCTGGGGCCTCAGCATCTATAGCTCTGTCCTCTGCAATATTCTTCCTCTCCCATTTCCATTCCTCTTAACAAAACCCATTCGATGAATAGTAGCCAAAGAGTAAAATCAGTATGCCTTAAATTCCTTTTGGCTCACTATCACCAAATCAATCCCTTGGCTTTGAAATAACTTGTTAAAATCATGCCATAGGGCAAACTTGACTTTCTTCTTCCCTCCACAATCAGCAATGTACCAAATATCATCCGAGGAAGTTAATAGGCTTCCCAGAAACACAGCATCCATAACAAAAATATCTCTCAGAACATAGTCAAATCTGCCAGTCTTGGAAAAGTAATCCTACTGCAGATATTGTGAAGTAATCTCAGTCCAAAGGCAATTGATTGCAAAACTTCTTCAAATCCCTCAAAATTTCTGTTCAATAATCTTGTGAGGGCTGGGACTATCCTCTGGGGCAAAGTGGATGGTCCAGATAGGGGTAAATCCAACAGTCTAGATAGAATAGTGGCAGTGAATTCAGTCCAATGCCTCTCACAGCTACTAAACCATGATCTCCTCTAGTCAAATTTTTGTAAAACTCCTTAACTAGTGCAGGGATAGTGGGACAATCCAGGAACATATTTTCTCAATCCCATCTCAATCAACTGTCTCCTAATAAAACCCTCATTCTCAAATAATCAAAATCAACTTTTCTACCGGTTGTAATAACTCTACTGGCAAGGTGATCTACCTGAAGAGTGGAGTGGAGCAGGAGCACTCGGAGAAGAAGAAGACGAATCCGGAGACGGCTCGCGGACGGGTCGTCGAACGGTCCTTTCCTCTTCATCCGGGCCACTACTGCTAGCTCCACGGTTTTGGGTGCCATTGATCGATGGAGTGATAATCAGAGGTTTTTGGAGTTTTGGAGGGTTTGGGAAATTTTTGGAAAGAGTTTGGAATGATTAGAAGATTGAAATGTCCGTGGGTCGACTCGTGCCCTAGATAATCAACCTGGGACCACGTCGAGTCGACTCGCGCAAAGCGTGGAGTCGGCTCCCGTAGTCACAGAGCACGGACCCGATTGAGTCGACTCGAGCGGGGGTCGACTCCCGAGTTTCAGCAGAAACAGGAGTCGACTCCGATACTCTCCGAGTCGGCTCCGAGACCATTTCAGAAAAAAAAATAAATTTCTGAAATGAGTCCGGAATTTGATCTTTGAGTATGATTAAAAATCATGGATTTTGAGAGATCAAATTGATATGAGTTCTAGATAAAATTTCCTTAAGATTTTGAGAAATTGAAAGAACTCTAGATAATTTCCTTAGGGGTTTCAAAATCATTCCAAAGGATCACAAATCCCTAACTCTCCTCTAAGATAACAAAATCTTTCTTCATTAAAGGTTTTGTAAATATGTCAGCTAATTGTTCTTCAGTGTTAATAATCAAGACAAATTTCATTCATTAGCTACATGTTCTCTTATAAAATGATATCTAATTTCTATGTGTTTTGTTCTTGAATGTTGAATTGGATTTTTAGTTAAATTGATTGCGCTTGTGTTATCACATCTTATGGGTGTCTTATCAAGTGTGATACCATAGTCTTCAAGTTGTCGCTTAATCCATAGGATTTGCGCACAGCAACTTCCAGCTGCTACATATTCAGCTTCAGTAGTTGATAATGCAACTGAATTTTGCTTTTTGCTAAACCATGAGATTAAGTTACTTCCTAAGAATTGGCATGCACCACTTGTGCTTTTTCTATCTAACTTTACATCCAGCATAATCAGAATCTGAATATGCAATTAGATTTAATGTGAGTCTCTAGAATACCATAAACCTACATTTTTTGTTCCACTTAATATCTTAGTATTCTTTTAACAGCTATTAAATGTGATTCTTTAGGTTCTGATTGAAATCTAGCACATAAATACAGAAACATAATATCTGGTCTACTTGCTGTTAAATAAAGAAGGGATCCGATTATACCTCGATAATACTTTTGATCAACCTTTTTACCTTCTTCATCTTTGTCCAGCTTGCATGAAGGACTCATTGGTGTTCCGAGGGGTTTCATTGATTCCATACCAAACTTCTTTAGGATTTCTCTTGTGTATTTTGTTTGGTTGATGAAGATTCCCTCTTTGCTTTGTTTGATTTGGAGTCCAAGGAAGAAGTTGAGTTCTCCCATCATGCTCATCTCGAATTCTCCCTGCATCAACTTGCAAATTCTTGACATAGAGAATCGTTAGTAGCACCAAAAATAATGTCATCAACGTATATTTGTACTACAAGTAAATCTTTACTTTTTCTTTTCAAAAATGTTTTATCAACATTTCCTCTTGTAAAATCATTTTCAATTAAGAATTTACTTAACCTATCATACCAAGCTCTAGGTGCTTGTTTCAAACCATATAAAGCTTTGTGCAATTTAAAAACGTGATTTGAAAATTCGTGATCTTCAAAACCTGGTGGTTGTTCTACATAAACTTCTTCATTTATAAATCCATTTAAAAATGCGCTTTTAACATCCATTTGAAATAAGTTAAAATTCATATGACATGCAAATGCAAGTAATAGCTAATGGCTTCTAATCTAGCTACTGGTGCAAAGGTTTCATCAAAATCAATACCTTCCTCTTGATTATATCCTTTTGCAACTAATCTAGCTTTGTTTCTAATTACTATGCCATTTTCATCTAGTTTATTTCTAAAAACCCATTTTGATCCTATTACTGAATGATTTTTAGGTCTTTCAACTAAAGTCCATACATTATTTCTAGTAAATTGATTTAATTCTTCTTGCATTGCTAACATCCAATTATTATCTTTTTCAGCTTCTTCAATAGTTTTAGGTTCAATTTGTGATACAAATGCAAGATGATTACTAATATTTCTCATATATGATCTAGTTCTTATTCCTTGAGATGGATCACCTATAATCAATTCCTTGGGATGACTATGAGCATATCTCCAGTCTCTTGGAAGATCTATATCATTATGATCAATATTGACATCATCGTCCTTATGTGAATCATCATCTTTAGCTTCTTGCTCATGATCTGAAGATACTTCAATATTAAGTTTTTCAAGATCTTTTTCAATTATGTTTGTATCTTCCTCATCATCAAGCTTTTCAGAACTAGATGCTAAAGATTCATCAAAACTATATGAATGGATTCTTCAACTACTAAGGTTTTCTTGTTAAATACTCTATAAGCTTTACTAGTTGTTGAATATCCTAAAAAATTCCTTCATCAGATTTAGCATCAAATTTTCCTAAATTGTTTTTACCATTATTATGAATAAAACATTTACATCCAAATGCATGAAAGTATTTTATATTTGGTTTTCTTTCATTCCATAATTCATAAGGTGTTTTCTTTAAGATTGGTCTTATTAGGGCTCGATTTAAGATGTAGCATGCTGTGTTAATAGCTTCCGCCCAAAAGTACTTTGGTAGGTTACTTTCGCATAGCATGGTACGGGCCATGTCTTCTAGAGTCCTATTTTTCCTTTCAACTACACCATTTTGCTGTGGAGTCCTAGGGGCTGAAAAATTATGATTAATTCCATTTTCAGTGCAAAACTTTCAAATAAGTGATTTTCAAATTCAGTTCCATGATCACTTCTTAGAGATACTATGGTAGTGTTTTTCTCATTTGTGACTTTCTTGAAGAATTTCAGGAATATCGAGAAAGTCTCATCTTTGTGAGCTAAAAACATTACCCAAGTATATCTAGAATAATCATCTACAATCACTAGACCATATTTCTTTCCTCCTAGACTTGTGGTTCTAGTTGGTCCAAAAAGGTCCATGTGAAGTAGCTCTAATGCCCTAGAAGTTGAAACAACATTTTTAGATTTGAAAGAACTTCTAGTTTGTTTTCCAAATTGACATGCATCACATATTTTGTTATTTTCAAAATCTAGTTTAGGTAATCCTTTAACTAAATCCATTTTAATTAATTTTGAAATAAGGTGTGTGCTTGCATGACCTAATCTACGATGCCACAACCAACTAATTTCATTTATGTTAGCATTGTCAGCAATTAAGCAATGATCACTCAAAGATAATTTTTCTAGATCAACCAAGTAAACATTGCCATGTCTATAACCAGTAAATACAATGCTATCATCAATAGAATTAGTTACAGTGCATATAGAAGATTTAAATGAAACATTAAAGTTTTTATCACATAATTGGCTTATACTAATTAGATTATGCTTCAAACCATCAACATAAAGTACATTATCAATAAATGTAGATGGAGTTATACGAACTTTACCAAGGCCCATAATTTGACCTTTACCGTTATCGCCAAACGTAACAACTCCACCTTTCTTTTCTTCCAGGGTGATGAATTCATCTTTGTCACCCGTCATATGTCTTGAGCAGCCACTATCAAGGTACCACTTTTTCTTTGATCTTTTGGCTACAAGACATTCCTGCAACATAATTTAAACTTTATGTTTAGGTACCCAAGCTTTCTTGGGTCCTTCATGGTTAGTAGCAATAAAAATTGTTCCTTTCGGAACCCATATTTTCTTTGCTTTAACATTTAACTTTTTTATTATTAATGTTTTGCATTCAAATGATTTATGACCTTTTTCATTACATTTAAAACAAGTTAATTACTTTGGTTGGCTTTTACAAAAATATTTTTAAAGATTTTTGTTTCTAAATGTGTTATACCCTAAACCTGCTTTGTCAAAAACTGCTTTTTGACTATCTAAAATCATATTTAGTTTAGTTGAGCTTAGAGTAAATTTCTCAACAATGTCTTTATACTTTTTAACATCTTTCTTTAGAAAATCATTTTCATTAGAGATTGATTCTTTTTCTTTAATTAGATTTTCATTTTCAGATTTTACAAATCAATCTTATGAATCATTCTTTTCATTAAGAAGTTTTCTTTTATCTTTTAAATCTTTAACTACAAGATTTATTTTTCTCTTTAATTAAATTTAAGTTTTCAGTTTTCAAAGATTTGTGTTTCTTTTTCAAAGCTTTAAATCAATCATCAATTCATTGAAAGCTTCAAACATTTCATCAAATGTAAATTCATCATCGGGGGTTTCGGTACTTACCTCATTCGTTGTCGTCCGCCATGAAGCAGATATTGCAACTTCTTTTTGTTCTTCTTCTTCGGAAGAAGACTCTTCACTGTCAGTCCAAGTTGCCATGTAGGCCTTTTTCTTTTTCTTGTAGCCTTCTTAAGTAAAGGACAGTCATATCTAAAATGCCCTGGCTTTTTACATTCATAACATACTAAGGGCTCTTTCTCTTTTCCTTTCCTTTTCTTATCCTTTTCTTTTTCTCCTTCCATTTTTGATCAAATCTCTTTTGTGGAAGGGCCTCCTTCTTTGCATAAACTTCTTGAATTTCCTTGCAAGGAGGGCTGTCTCATCATCATCATCCTCTTCATCATCGCTGCTTCTTCCTTTTGCAGCTTTGAGGGCGATGGTCTTCTTCTTTCTTGACTCATCCTCATTGACATGTTGTTTAACTTGAAGCTCATGAGTCATTAGCGAACCAAGAAGCTCTTCCAATGGTAGGATGTTCAGATCTTTGGCTTCTTGTATGGCAGTCACCTTGGCTTCCCAAGTCCTTGGAAGTGACCTAAGAATTTTGCGAACAAGCTCAGAGTTAGTATAAACTTTTCCAAGACTTTTAAACCATTCACAATATCAGTGAATCTAGTGAACATGCATGTGATGGTTTCATTTTGTTCCATTGTAAATAATTCATATTTATGAACCAAAATATTTATCTTTGATTCTTTTACTTGGTTTGTTCCTTCATGTGTTATTTCCAACCTATCCCAAATTTCTTTTGCGGAATTACATGTTGAGATTCGGTTGAATTCATTAGAGTCTAAGGAACAATATAAAATGTTAATGGCTTTAGCATTTAATTGTGCCATTCTCCTATCATTATCATTCCAATCCCTTTCGGGCTTAGGAACAATAGTGCCATCAACTAAGTGTGTGGGTGTACTAGGTCCATTATTATTACTCCCCACAATTCATAGTCAGAAGCTTGAATGAATATTCTCATTCTAGCTTTCCAATATGAATAGTTGGTTCCATTAAATAAGGAGGTCTATTCGTAGAATGACCTTCAGCAAACATGAACCACTTTGTGTTGCCATAAGGATCTTTAGCCCTTGATCGTGAGATCAAATTCTAAATGAGCACTTGCTCTGATACCAATTGTTGGCCCAGATGGCAACCCAAGAGGGGGGGGGTGAATTGGGTTCTTAAAAATTTAAGACTTTTTGAAATGTTTTAAACAGATTAACTCAAGATGTGCAAGTGAGAGAAATTAACTATAAGCAATGCACAAGCAAAATAAAGAGAGATAGAGAGAGAGAAAATGAGCACGGCAAACACAAGATTTTATAGTGGTTCGGTGCAACCAACACCTACGTCCACTCCCAAGATTCACTTGGGTCCACACTATAATCTCCCTAGATTACAGCCGAGTTGTTTTCAAGCTCACAACTCAAACTTGTTGTTTTTCCGGGATCACAACGAACCCAGCCGGTTTTACACGGGCTTACCAGCACAAAACCCTACACGTTGTTTTTCACGGGCTCACAACTAACCCAACACAAGCACCCAAGCTTGCAACGAGGTATAACTAACCTCCACTGATTCAATCCACTGATTGAATCAGCAACAAAAAATAAGAGTTTAAATACAAAAGCTCCCCTTGAGCAAATATCAAAAATAAAGGGTTTAGAAAAGCCTGATAAATATTGAATGGGCTTGGCTTCTTTCTTCTCTTCTAACTCCTCTTGAAGTGTTGAATCAGGCCTCAGCAAGATTCTTGACTTTGAAGCTTTGGAGTTGAGATGAAGCTTTTCTTCTTTTTCTTGGTTGAAATCCTTGATTTGATCTTGGTTGCTTTGGATTTTCTTTGACTTTTGTGGATTGAGATCTGGAGCAGACGAATCTTCTCTTTGATTTCACTCCTTTTGAATCACTCTTTTGAGCTAAAGATTTTTCCAATAAAGCTCTGTTTTTCCCTCTTTTTGAAAGATATTCTTTTCTCTCTTTTTGATTTTCTCTTTTTTGATTTGAAAAGAGCTCCTCTATTTATAGATTCTGCAAAAATATATCCGTTAGAGACAAGAAAAATAGCCGTTATTCAAAAATCTTACCGTTGGAGCTGATGTGTCATCGTGAAAAATCGCCCAGATTTCTGGAGTCGACTCGAGCTTTTGGGAGTCGGCTCGAGTCGATTACCAAAAATAGAAACATTTTAAAGTTAGGGTCGACTCGCGAAAAAAAAGTGTCGACTCCTGAAGTCGGGAGTCGACTCTGGGGAGTCGACTCGAGAAGTGCTCAAAAAACATGTTTCTGTTGTCTGAGCGGAGTCGACTCGCACAGTCGGAGTCGGCTCGCACAGAATCAGGGGTCGACTCTTGAAAACCAAGGGTCGACTCGAGAAAATCAGAAATTTCTGTACAGGGAGTCGACTCTGAAACTCAGAGTCGGCTCCGGAACGTATCAAAAATCAGAAATTTTTCTGATTGACTTTAAATTCGTCCCAAATAATTTTAAATATAAATTTTGACTTGAATACAATAAATATGACATTAAGCATGAATTCAAGACATGTTTCAAGAAATCATTGATTGAAATATAAGTGTAAAAATTCCTTTTTGAAATCTTAAATATAGAGCTTGAAACTTCTTTTTCAATTGATTCAAAACTCAGTGAATTTAAACATTGAGAGTCCATTGCTTTCATTTTGAATAAGCTCAAGGTTTTTGATAAATAAACTCATTTCCTTTAAAATACTCATGGCTTTTGGAAATCATCAAAATCAATAAAGTTGGGGTAAATACAATCTCCCAAATTTCTCAACATATAGAGTTACAAGAAGATTTATCATTTGCAACAGAACCAGTGAAGATCTTGAGTAGGGAGATTAAGCAGCTCCACAGTAAAAGAATTCATTAGTTAAAGTACAATGGTTAAATCATCAAAAAGAGGAGGCTACATGGGAGCGAGAGGATGAGATGAGATTGAAGTACCGCAATCTATTTGAAAATATATCTAGCTAAATTTCGGGGACAAAATTTCTTAAGAGGGGGAGAATCGTAACATCCTGAAAACCTTGTAATTTATGGTAATTTTTATTTGAAATGAAAGTCAGGAAGTTTCAGTGAAATGTGGGTGTGTTGGCCTTTTATAAATGTAAAGAGAAGAAATTTTAGAGTAAATGAGTATATTTCTGAATGTTAATGAGTTTGATTTAAGAAATTGAGAGACTTAAATTTTAATGGGTTGAAATCACAAGAAAAATCAAGTTTAGTTTGAGTTTTATCCTAAAAAGATGTTTTTAGTAGTTGGAGTCGACACTATTTGGAGTGGAGTCGACTCTGGCACGGTTTTAAACTTTCGGCACGCTTTGGAGTCGACACCTGCATAGGTGGAGTCGACACCTGTAGAGAAAATAGAAGGTTAACATTTCTGCTACAGTGTTGGAATGGACACCTACTTTTCTGGAGTTGACACCTATATTTCTGGAGCCGACACCTATTTCTGCTGGAGCCGACTCCAAGACGATAGGTTTTTCTGAGTTAAATCTTGAGAATTTTATATTTATTTCGTTTCAAGTCCGATTTGGATACCGTTTGAACCGTTGGACTTTTAAAATTGAGTTCTTCAAGCTGGTAAAGTCTTTTCTTAGAAATGTTATATAAAAGCATCAATTTAAGTAAAAATAATAATTTGGGCTATAAATCGATTAAAAAAATGCTATGTCAGGGGCAAAATGGGAAAAGGCTCCGATGTTAATTGCTAATTATGTTAAGGGCAACTTGGGAAAGAAAATATAAGGGCAAAATATCATGGTTATAAGTGAGCCACGTTTTCTAAAAAGCGTGTGTTAAGAGTGTTTGAGGGCAAAAGGAAAATTTAGCATGCCTTAACCCTTAAGTTTCCCATGACTTGGTCCCCAAGTCATTAGAGAAAAAGGAAAAAATGTGGGTTCAGCCAAAGAAGAGAAAGAAAGAAAGAAAGAGAGAAAGAAGAGGAGAAAAGAGAGGAAGAGGAAGAAGAAGAAGGAGGAAGAAAGAGGAAGGGAAAGGGGAGCTTGGGGTTTGTGCTCGACTCCAGGTAAGCTATAGCTTCCCTAGATCTTGCATGACTTTCGATTTTCTTAGATTATTGTACTTTGAGGTAATAGTAGAAGAAATCTTGAGTAGAGAAAGGGTGGAAGAAAATAATGAGATATTAGAGGATAGATCATGTATGCATGCATGGTTCGTGGAAAAACCTCGTGTGGAGGTAATCCTAATAGCTATCGTATCTGTATGTTGACGTAGGTCAAGAGGGTTATTCTAGGGAGCCGGAATACTAGAGTTGAGTACCAGTCGAGGAGTAACCTACTAAGGTGAGTGGGTTTCTCATCTAGCAATGAGAAGTTAATTTGAGCTAGTATAATGAGATTAATACCTAGTTGTGGTATGTTATGTTTAGCAGAGTATTATGTATGTTTTAAATATGAGAAATGAGAACCTAGTATATGATATTCTGATAAATGAGTTTTGAGCATGAGTTTTAAGCATAAAGAAATAAGCATGAGTTTTGAGCATAAACACATAAGCATGAGTTTCGATGAGGGGATTTTTAATGTATACATGGCATATTTGCATGATAAAGCTTTACAAATGATGTATGTATCATACTGAGCATCAGGCAGCTAGGGATGAGAGTACACCTACGGGAGGGCGACTGTAGGGTGGTACCTCAGAGGCATTACACATATAGCCCAGCATCATGAGATTTAAAAGCATATGTTGTGATATAAAAAGGGCCAGTGGGCCGAGTAGTTATCCCGAGAGGGAGAGTTTACTTGAGATGCCAATGGGCAATCAGATTCTGGTGGGAGTCTAAGAATTTAATAAAGAAGTCTGGGTTGTAGATAAAGAATGCATATTTTTATATTGTAATGTATGAATTTTTATCTTAATGAGTTATCTTTTAGTAAAAAGTTATTGTAGAGTATTCCAGTCTGATATGTTATTTGAAGAATAAGCTACATTTTATTTTATCTGATATCATGTTAAAAATGTACTTTGACTTGTACAAGCTAAATAGTATCAGCGTACGATTGAAAATAAGAGGTTATGGTTCTCTATTTCTCCATAGTTAGATGGTTATCCAGTCACTGGGACTTAGGTCTCATCCCTCTATAATTTAAATGTTCTTTCAGATCAGTGAGTATTTCTGCCAGGATCACAAGATAAGCAGGACAAAACCCTTAGCTGGTGAAGCTTGCTTGGATGCAAGGGTGTATAGATGCCAGCCTTGTATATTGAGACAATGTGGATTGATATTTGTATATTGTATATGTGTATGTGTATAGTGAGATGTAATGATGTTTTAGGCCTTTTGGGATATGAATATGAGACTTATGTTTTGGAGAAAATTATGAGCATGATGTGTGCACTTATGATTTTGATGTCGATTGTGAATGTGATCTTGTAAACTGCCTGAGGAATGTCATAAAAATATTATCTGAGCAGGTTGATGCTTAGTGTTGATTGAGTGATTTGTGTATATAATTGAGATGAAAATGAAAAGTTTTTAACAGGATGTGTTTTCATGTGTCTGCCACTTATGATAATTAGTTGGGGTTCTCTAGCTCTTTATGGAGCGCTACATAAAGACTAGTAAAACTCTATCCGATTACCACAAGTGTGCAGGTGTGCTGTCGGTGGCCCCAGAGAGGAGGGGTAGCTGACATTACGGTCACGATACTGAGGAGTGCCATAATCTGAAATAGGCCATTGAAGAGCTCATTTAGAGGGGATACCTTGGCCAGTACATTCAGAAGAAGGAGACTCTGCCCGTTCCGGCTTTGATGGGACCCCCCCCTGTTCAGGCCAACATTGACAACGCCCCAACGGAGCGGATGGTGGGCATGATTACTCGCGAGGGGGCATCATCTTCTAAGAGGCCAAGAGGAGAAGGAGAGCTAGAAAATGTAATCCCTTTTAAGGGAGATATAGCGGGGGGTAGTGTTGTAAGAGATGATAGCGTCGTTGTTTCTATGACGATCGCTAAGCACCCTGTAAGGAGGATTCTAATTGATAGTGGAAGCTCTGCCAACGTACTTACCTATGATGCATTTCTTCAAATGAATCTATCTCCTGACTCTCTTCGACATGTGACTACTCCTCTAGTCGGTTTTACAGGGGATTCCATACGGGTGGAGGGCGAGATTACCCTGCCTGTGATGGCGGGATCGCCGCCACGCCAGAGCACGGTCACGATGGATTTCCTGGTGGTCCGGGTACCCTTGGTATATAATGTCATTCTTGGCCGGCCTGGGTTGAATATGCTGGACGTAGTCATATTCACTAAGCGTCTACTAGTGCAATTCCCCACTAATCAGGGAATTGGTGAGATGTACGGAGAGGTGGATTTGGTGAGGCCTTGTTATCATCTGGCTCCTAGCCCTCAGGCGGCGGTAATTCCCCCAGTCACCGAGTCATTCGACCTCCGGGAGACCGAACGGAGGGGAGAGCCGACGGAGCGTTTGGTATCTTTCCCCCTAGAGGATGGCTCAGCAAAGATCGTACAAGTTGGCGAACTCCTTTCCCCTGAAGCTCGGAGCCAGCTTCTCGCCTTTTTGCGGGCGAATGTAGATGTCTTCGCTTGGAAGGTAACGGATATGGTCGGTATCCCTCCAGAGGTGATTACCCACAGGCTTAACATAAATCCGGGATGTCGGCCGATCTGCCAGAAGAAAAGGAGTTTTGCCCCTGAGCGGCAAAGAGCCATAGATAAAGAAGTGGATAAATTGCTTATGGCCGGCCATATTCGAGAAGCAAAATATCTTGACTGGCTAGCTAATGTGGTCATGGTCCGGAAGGCCAGTGGGGGGTGAAGAATCTACATCGGCTATACTAATCTTAACAAAGCATGTCCCAAGGACAGTTTCCCGTTGCCACGGATCGACCAGCTGGCTGGTAGATTCTACTACTGGCTATGAACTTCTTAGCTTCAAGGATGCCTTCTCGGGGTACAACCAAATAAAAATGAATCCCCCAGATGAAGAGCATACTTCTTTTATCACTGAGAAGGGCATTTATTGTTATAAAGTAATGCCCTTTGGATTGAAGAATGCGGGGGCTACCTATCAAAGGCTAATGAATAAGGTTTTCAAGGACCAGCTCGGCCGCAACACGAAAGTATATGTAGATGATATGCTGACGAAGAGCACTTGTGCTGCCAGCCATATTGCTGGCCTGCAGGAGACGTTCCACAACCTCCGGCTCCACAGAATAAAGCTTAACCCGTGCAAATGTGCATTTGGAGTTACCGCTGGGAAATTCTTGGGTTTCCTGGTGACCCGGCGAGGAATTGAGGCAAACCCGAAGAAGATTCAAGCTATTCTCGATATGAGGTGACCGGCCTGTAAGAAGGAGGTACAGCAGCTCACCAGGAGGATAGCCGCATTAAGCCGTTTCCTATCGAGATCGGTGGAGAGGTGTTTGCCTTTCTTTAAAGTCTTACGCAAGGCGGACGGCTTTGAATGGACGGAAGACTGTCAGCGGGCTTTTGAGGAACTTAAGGAATTCTTATCCACGCCGCCCTTGCTATCTAAACCAAAAGAAGGAGAGAAGCTCTTTCTTTATCTTGCGGCTTCCTCGGAGGCGGTTAGCTTCGTCTTGGTGCGCATTGATGACCATGCCGCTCAGAGACCTGTGTATTATACAAGTAAGGTGCTTCATGGCGCGGAAGAAAGATATTCCAAAGCCGAAAAGGTTATCTTTTCCCTGATTATCTCTGCTCAACTGCTTAGACCGTACTTCCAAGCCCATCCTATAATTATGCTCACCGACCAGCCTCTCAGGGCCATCCTGTCTCGTCCTGATACTTCTGGCCGATTGGCTAAGTGGGCGATTAAATTGGGGGAGTTTGATCTATCTTTTCAGCCCCGAGCAGCTTTGAAATCTCAAGTCTTAGCCAATTTTCTAGTGGAATGTGCTTGGTCTGAAAAGCATCAAGAAAATCCATCTCAAAGTCCTTTAGACATCGACAGGGAGAATGACGAAGCTTGGATCCTTCATGTTGACGGGCCTCTAACTCCCAGGGGAGTGGGGCTGGTCTTATTCTTGCCGGCCCGGAGGGCATGGTATTGGAGTACGCCCTCTGTTTCCTATTTAAAGCAACCAATAATCATGCTGAATATGAAGCCTTTCTAGCTGGACTCAAACTGGTGCACGGGCTGGGAATCAAGTGCCTCCGAGCTTTCACCGACTCACAGCTTGTCTCTGCCCAGGTAACTGGGGAGTATGAGGCTCGAGATCCTATCATGTCTCGGTACCTAAGCAAGATCAATCTATTGATCCCCTTGCTAGACCGCTTCACCATCAGTTATATCCCTAGAGGAGAGAATGCTAGGGCTGATATGCTAGCCCGACTCGCCACCTCAACGGGCAATGCCCTGAGTAAGACTTATGTTGAATACTTGGAGATGCCTAGCATTGAAGCCGTAGAGGAAGCTCTACCAGTTATGCAGGAAGGAACCTGGATGGACGCCTACATCCGCTATTTAAAGGATGGTGCCCTCCCAGCTGACTGCGAGGAAGCTAGGCTGCTTAAGCGGAGGGCCTCTAAGTTTGTATTGCTGGACGGCCTGCTATATAAGAAATCTTTTTCCCAGCCTCTTCTCAAGTGCGTCGGCCCAGCGGACGCGAATTACATTCTTAGAGAAATCCATGAAAGCATATGTGGGAATCACTTAGGAAGCATATCGCTGACACATAAAGCTCTCCGACAGGGATATTACTGGCTATCAATGCAGAGGGACGCAACTGAACTGGTGAGGAGATGCGACCAATGCTAGCAGTATGCTTGTATCTAGCGGCAGCCGACTTCCCAGCTGAGTCTTCTCTCGGCCCCATGGCCTTTCGCCCAATGGGGCATAGACATCCTCGGCCCTTTTCCTCCGGCATTAGGACATCGGAAATTTTTGCTTGTTGCTATTGATTATTTTACTAAGTGGGTCGAGGTTGAGGCGCTCGCTAAGATTACAGAGGGCAAGGTCAAGGAATTTTTCTGGAAGTCCATCGTTTGTCGATTCGGCATACCTCGTACTCTTATCACCGACAACGGCCGACAATTCGACAATGCTGCCTTTAAGACTTTCTGCGCCGATCTCGGTATAACTCATCGGCTCACCTCTGTAGGCCATCCACAGTCTAATGGAGAGGCTGAGGTCATGAATCGTATGATACTGCAAGGGCTAAGGACCAGGCTGGATGCATCTAAAGGCAGATGGATCGAAGAGCTCCCGAGCATACTCTGGGCATATCATACGACTCCTCGGGCATCAACAGGAGAGATGCCTTTCAACCTAGTCTTCGGTTCCGAAGCTGTCATTCTAGTCGAGATCGGCCTCCCGAGTACTCGAGTGGAATCATATAACGAAGCAGACAACCTCCTCAACTAAAGAGACAGCCTCGACCTCATTGATGAAGCAAGGGATCGAGCTCAGGTCAAGATGTAGCCTACCATCAACGGATGGTGAGATATTATGATACTCACGTCCGCCCGAAAAGCTTCCGCCGGGGAGACTTGGTCCTTAGACGAGCTGAAATATCCAAACCAGCAGAAAGGGGCAAATTGGCCCTGAATTGGGAAGGGCCTTACTAGGTCACAGAGGTCCTCCACCGTGGAGCATACCGACTTAAAGATTTAAATGGACGGCTGATTCCTCAGACTTGGAACGCAGATAATCTCCGCAATATCACCAATAATGAATGTATTTATTCAAGAAATTAATGAATGTGCACGTTTGAAATTTCCTGCATGTAGAGTTTTCAAAGGACCTCGGCGGCCCCACGATCCTAAAGACACCCCCGAGTTGGTGTTGCTTACCCCTGATGCGATTCAAGTCTAGGATCTTAGGCGGCCTCAAGTCAAGCTCCCAGGCCAGTATCCGACTACCCCTGAGGTAGTTTTCAAAGGACCTTAGTGGCCCCACGATCCTAAAGATACCCTCGGGTTGGTGTTGCTTACCCCTGAGGCGATTCAAGTCTGGGATTTTAGGCGGCCTCGAGTCAAGCTTCCGGGCCGGTATCCGACTACCCCCGAGGTAGTTTTCAAAGGACCTCGGACGCCCCATGATCCTAAAGACACACCCAGGTTAGTGTTGCTTATCCCTGAGGTGATTCAAGTCTGGGATCTTAGGTGGCCTCGAGTCAAGCTCCCGGGCCGGTATCCGTCTACCCCCGAGGTAGTTTTCAAAGGACCTCGATGGCCCCATGATCCTAAAGACACCCCCGGGTTGGTGTTGCTTACCCCTGAGGCGGTTCAAGTCTGGGATCTTAGGCGGCCTTGAGTCAAGCTCCCGGGCCGGTATCCGACTACCCCCGAGGTAGTTTTCAAAGGACCTCAGCGACCCCACGATCCTAAAGACACCCCCGGGTTGGTGTTGCTTACCCTTGAGGTAGTTCAAGTATGGGATCTTAGGCGGCCTCGAGTCAAGCTCCCGGGCCGGTATCCGACTACCCCCGAGGTAGTTTTCAAAGGACCTCGGCGGCCACACGATCCTAAAGACACCCTCGGGTTGGTGTTGCTTACCCCTGAGGTAGATCAAGTCTGGGATCTTAGGCGGCCTCGAGTCAAGCTCCTGGGCCGGTATCCGACTACCCCCGAGGTAGTTTTCAAAAGATCTCAGCGGCCCCATGATCCTAAAGACACCCCGAGTTGGTGTTGCTTACCCCTGAGGCGGTTCAAGTCTGGGATCTTAGGCGGCCTCGAGTCAAGCTCCCGAGCCGGTATCCGACTACCCCCAAGGTAGTTTTCAAAGGACCTCAGCGGCCCCACGATCCTAAAGATACCCCCGGGTTGGTGTTGCTTACCCCTGAGGTAGTTCAAGTCTAGGATCTTAGGCGGCCTCGAGTCAAGCTCCTGGGCCGGTATTCGATTACCCCCGGGGTAGTTTTCAAAGGGCCTCGGTGGCCCCACGGTTCTAAGGACATCCCCAGGCTAGTATTGCTTATCCCTGAAGCATATCAAGCCTTAAAGGTCTTTCGGCAGTAATTTCTAAAAAGACCTAGGCGGCCTCAAGTTGGGTTTCTAAAACTAAACAATCCTATAGAGTTCCTCAAGCTGCAGCTCAGTTGTTAGAATTATGGAATCCACGTTCTATGGCCATTCCTTAAATCTAAAGATGGGGTGCTATGATACGGCCTTTGAAACCCGTGCTTAAGGCTAACAGTACGGAATCAGCCTTAAGAAGCCGAGAGAATGGATGAACCCCCCCTTCTTGCGCAATGATTGAAAATTGATAGATGATTGACTAAAATATCAGACAAATAAAAGGGAAAAGATAGACAGTCATTCATTAAAAAGTTAAGCCATCGTGCGGTCATACTCTACGAAGCGCTGTCCAAAAACCGATAGTAATCAGCCTACTAAAAGAAGTTCACTAAGGACAAAATTAAAAATCAAATCCTACCCGGATCCTGCCGCGCTCCTACTGGTCCCCGGGACGCCCCTTCCTCGCAGATGGCTCGGTGCTCGGCTCTTCCATCATAGTTGGTCCGGTAGCGGGGTCCTCGACTATCAACAGTTCGTCTCCCGCGCTTTCGACTCTTAGCTCATCCTCGACCTCACCGTCGGGGGTCTCCTCATCGTCTGCGGGTCGAAGGTGTCCGAGGTCACCTAGCTTGAAAAGCCGAGTTAGTCTCCTCTTCCACCTTTCGAAACCCTGGATGAAGGCATCCATAACGGCATCACGGCACTCCGTGGCGAAGTCAGGGGAACATTTGTATTTCTCGACGGCCTCCCGAGCTTGAGCCTCGGCCACGGCCACCCTCTCTTGAGCCCGCACCTCCGCCGCCGCCATTCTGTCCAAAGCCTCCTTTGCCTCTTTCTCGGCTAGGACCAACTTTTCTGCAGCGTCACAGGCCGCAGCTTCTGCATTGTTGGCCCGATTTTTAGTATGCTCTAACCGGAGATAGGCCTCTCTTAGTTTCTCCTCAGTTGGTAATAACCTCGCCAAAACTTCCGACAGTTTGGCGTCCAAGGTCTGCAACTCCTTCTCGGCCCTCTCCCGCCTTGGGCGGTTATCCTCCTGGGTGGCTTGAAGGTCATCTAACGCCTTCAACTCCAGGGCCTTCGCTTCCGACAGCTCTTTGCCCAAGCCCTCGATGAGGGACTTGGCACTGACCAGGTCCTCTTGAATCACGAAGAGGTCGTTGGACATCTGCATCAGTCAGTTAACGAGCGTAAAAGTTCTGTACCTACAGAAGAGGGAAAGAGAGAAAGACCACGATCTTACCTGGAGCGCGGCTGTAAAGAGCGTGTCAAAGGACTCTTCCAATGGCAAAATCGTCATTAAGGCCTGAAATTTAGGCAGAATGGCCAGCCTTAGAACCGTTTCTGACAAACGGCTCTTATACGGCGTGCCTCAGCGAGGCATCTGCGATGATTGAGATGGACTTCTTGAAACGTCCGAGGGGGCCGAAGCACTTACCCCCCTCGGTGATTGCGGGCCCAGCGAGGATGTTTCAAGGAATTCTGGGGGCGTCGCGACCCTCGCTCCAACAATCTCTTCGTCCCTAGATGGCCCCCCAGCAGCCTCAGCAGGGGGAATTGTTGCTGGTGGACTCGCAGGGGGAGGCCTCCCAATCGGTATCCCGACAGGAGGGCTTTCCCCTCCTTCATCCTCCTCCACCAATATAGCCTCAGGGAGGGCGGCTGGAGTGTGGGTTGAGTGACCCGGCTCTCTTTGGCGGGCCTCTTGGGCCCTGCTCCTGTGGTATCGGGGGCATCTCTCTCTCTCTCTTCCGGAGGCCCGCTATTATCAAATCCTGGGAAAACCTCATTGGTGCAAAATAGAGGACCCAAAGCAGATGAAAGGGGGGCCCAGAGTATACAAAATGTGAGAGGAAAACATATATTAAAATACATATTCACACATGTATATAAATACAAAACGACTGAATAAAAAAGAAAGAGAAGGGTGAAAAAAAAGAAAATTTTTTAAAATTCAAGGCTCACCGGGCGCCGTGGGCAACGACACCGGCATGAATATGATCCCTCGAAAGTTATCCTCTGACAATAATTCTTACTAGATGGGACGATGGTAGACACCAAAACTTTAACTAGTTCTTGATCTCCCTGTTTGATAGCAGAGTTTTGGTTAGAACTAGTATCAGGAATGCCCCAGTTCGCACTCACCCCCTCTATATGCGCATAGAAGAACCGGGACTTCCACCCTTTGATTTTGGAAGGGAGATTGAGCCTAAGGGTTCTCCTAGGCCTAGAAGCAAAACTCCACCATCTAACCCTTTTTGGGTTTCGAATCCTATACAAAGCCCTAAATAAAGAGAGCCGAGTAGAGACCCTGTGGAAATGTCAATGTACTAAGAATGAATAGATAATGCGAATGGAGTTAGGGGTTAGCTACGCCGGGATAAGGCGATACCTATTTAGCAAGTTCACAAAGAAAGGATGGAAAGGCAACCATAGACCACACTTGAAGAATTCCTCGTATAATGCAACCCTCCCCAGTTGCATTGAGGTAACCCTATCCTCGGGGAGGGCGGTAGAAAGTCGGATACTATCAGGAATCCTAAACCGGGCCCTAAGATTCCTAAGGTCTTGAGAGGTCGTGGTCGAAGCAATCTCCATCGGACCAGCAGATTTGGGGATAGCGACTGAAAATGCTACCTCATGGCTGGTGGACGAGGATGAAACCCTAGGGGATCGGGCGATGGCCCAGGTAATGGTCGTGAGGCCCCAGCAGGCTTCCGGACTGCAGCCGGCTGACCCTCGCGGATGGCTACACCCTCGAGAGCCTGACAGCGCGCCAAGATGATCTCTTCCCTAGAGGGTTCAATCGTAGGACCTTTACCTTTCCTATCTTGGTTGGGATCCATGGAGAAAGGAAAAGAGAAAGAAGAGGAAGCTAAACTGAACCTAGAGAAATGGAGACGCAGAAGAAGCGACGAAAATAAAAATGAAAGAATTGAAAGGACGGGCTCTTTACAATATATTTGAATAACGCCTCGAGCACCACAAGGCCACGTGGCAATGCATGGGTGGGGCCAGGCAGATGAAAAGATGCTATCTTCATTGGGATATGCACTTCCTTTTTCAAAATATAACTTTTCGAATATAAAAATAATCAAGACTTTTTCGCCCCTCCCCCTTGGCAAGTGCTATGTGCCCGAGCACAAGGGGCAGGGGCGAGAGGGCAAATGATAGGGATAGTTAACAAGAGATAGGGAGAGTGTGCGGCCCATGAGCCCTAGGCAGCCCATGAGCTCTGGGCAGCCCTGAGCTCTAGGCGGCCTCTGTGCTCTAGACGGCTCCTGAGCTCTAGGCGGCCCCCAGTGATCTAGGCGGCCCCCGAGCTCTAGGCGGCCCCCAGTGCTCTAGGCGGCCCCCGAGCTCTAGGCGGCCCCTGTGCTCTAGGCAACCCCTGATCTCTAGGCGGCCCCCGAGCTTTAGGCGGCCCCTGTGCCCTAGGCGGCCCCTGAGTCCTGGTCTTATATTTAAAGCTCTCTAGCTGCTCTCATATTAGAAACACCTAATACAACAAACTGTCATGTCTTCTTAGGCGAGCTGTATGAGCTTTATGAGACATGAATGTGGCTCAAATTAATCAAACCTTTCCCCTTGCGTAGGCACTAGCTCAACCATTGACTTGTTAACATACATACAATCAAATTAATTGTGAAGCAAATCAAACTTAAGATACATTCTAAGAGTCACTTCTTAATGAGCCAAAGCTAGAAGAACAGTAATTGTTTTCTAAAATTGACAAGAATGAGCCGCACAATATAGACGTGTTCCCTAACACGGTCTACACAAACAGCCATCGAACGCTAACAGGCTGGACTCCAAGGCAATGGGGCACATGCACTCGCTTAATTAATGAGCGGCCAACATCGTTGAATGCCATCCAGCGTTGAGTCCAGCTTGGGAATTGGAACCATGCCGACCCGTCGAGCCATCCAACTTCGACTAGCCGGGAACCATCCTTATATCTCATTCCACGGCAACCAGCCCACGTTCTGTCCCTTTTCAATGGTCCACTGTATTCAATAGTCTGGGTCTCAGACTCTGAAATCTTGGGTGTACACAGACTAGAAAGTTGTAGAATGGATCCGACCAGCTGTCTCCTCCTATTATTTCACTGGAATTCCAATCCTGTCACTGTGTTAAACAATGTCTTGCGAAGCTGAGATGAAGCTCCCTTCCCTTCTTTATTTTATTGCAAGTGGTCGATCGTTCATCGCACTCTCCTTGACTAACCTATTTATACCCCCTTCCCCGCTCTTCCAACTCCATCAAACACATCTCCTTTCTTCCATCTTCTAAGACCTTCTTCCCCCTCTTTCAAATGGCTTCAACTCAGGTAGCTAGCATGGTTCTTCTAGCACTAGCACTGGCGAGCTTAGCCCAAATGTGCATGGGGTCCAGAAAGCTATCCGCCTTGGTGCAACCAACACCACTGAAATACCACAACGGTGCGGTGCTCCAAGGTGACATCCCCATCTCCATCCTTTGGTATGGCCAGTTCAACCCAACCCAAAAGTCCATCATCTCCGACTTCCTTCTCTCCCTTACCCCCAGTCCAATCAAAAGCTGCCAAGCCCTTCTGTATCTCAGTGGTGGAACACCATAGATGAGGTGTATTTGGGCAAGTCTGGAATCAAGAGCCCAAAGAAGACCCAAATCCTTTTGGCTAGCCAAGTCTCGGATGAGATGTGCTCTCTGGGCAAGTCTCTGACGAGAGACCAAATCTCCGAGCTGGCGGCGAAGGCTGGACCAAGGAAAAGTGGAATCGCGGTGGTGCTAACGGCCCAGGACGTGACGGTCGAGGGATTCTGCATGAGCCGGTGCGGGCTCCACGGTTCGGACCGAAGCGCCGGCTCAGCTTACATCTGGGTCGGCAACCCGGCGACGCAGTGCCCAGGTCAGTGCGCGTGGCCCTTCCACCAGCCGGTCTACGGCCGCAGACCCCGCCGTTGGTGGCGCCCAACGGCGACGTGGGGATTGACGGCATGGCGGTGAACCTGGCGAGCATGATGGCCGGGACGGTGACCAATCCGTTCGGTGACGGATTCTACCAGGGCCCGAAGGAGGCACCGTTGGAGGCTGCGACGGCGTGCCCGGGGGTTTATGCCAAGAGGGCGTATCCGGGATACGCCGGGGACTTATTGGTGGACCCCACCACTGGGGCGAGCTACAACGCCAACGGAGCCCACGGGAGGAAGTATCTGGTTCCGGCGTTGTTTGACCCATCAACGTCCTCGTGCTCCACCTTGGTTTAGGATGGAAGATTAATGTACTTCTTATGTAGATAAAAGAAAATATGTATTTCTTTCATTCATTGATCTTTATATCTTGAAAATTAAATTTAATAAAGAGAAAAGTCTTGTGATTTTGATTTCTCACTTCCCGTCGACGTTAAGAAGGAGATTTGAAGGCCATAACTACAATTAATTTACTATCATTTTGTATCTTGATCCCAAATTTTAGAAAGATGGAGACTAATGCCCGGCATTGCTTCCCATTTGAGGCCAAATGAAATATAACGAAGTCTAAACATTTTGTTTTGAAATAAAGCCTAATTTTCAGGGCATTTTGCATATATATATATATATATATATCCAGCACGTGCGTGCTAAAATCGACGGAAAATGATTGTAGCAACAGATGCTAATTATACATGGTAGAGATTAGGATAGCAGAGAGAAAGTAGAAGAGCTTAAAAAGATTTGTAGAAAGGTAATAAGGTCTTAAAAGTGCTTAACAAAGCTTAGAATAAATTGTGATTCATATGGAGTTAACGAAAATGAAAGCTATTTATTATGATTGGAGATGGTTTTTAAATATATTAAATAACCTTTAAAACTAATCGTTTATAACTATTAAAAAAATAAAATAATTTTTTTTAAGAAAAATAAAAATATCCTTAAAAACTAAACAATTTTGATAGTTAAAAAAGATAAAAATATTTTTATTTGAGAAGTGAATGAAAATACTCCAAATTAGCTGCTTATTACTTTTAAAGAAAGGCATTTTAGTAATTGACTAGGTGGATTGAGCTCGCATCTACCTTGTTAGGCAAGGCCTAGAGGCCATATCGATGGGCCATCCTAGTGAGCCTAGCGAACCACATACCCTGTGTTGACCTATTAGTGCCTAGCAGGTCATTGAGTCATGCCTAAATTATGGTAGGTTGATGGCTAGCTCAACCCGACTCGGGATAACCTATAAGCTATAGTGCTCATGCCAACACAAGTAGGTTGATGGTGGCTCAATCCAGCTTAGCATGGCTATTTGCTCCGGTAAAGAAATAGGTTATAAAATATACTTTTGGTCCTCAAGCCTTTACTTAGAATTGCAAATGGGTTGAACTGGATCAGATTATGCTTGATCTCAATTTGATTTGATTTTATATTTGAGTTACAATTTTAACTCGAATCCCATCCACTTGTTGATCAGATTAGGTTTATAAAAAGAATTTTAGATCCAATGAATCATTCAAAATATTGAGATTTGTGGAAGGATTGGATGGTATTGTGTTTGCATTTGGATCAAGTATTTAACTATTATTTTATAGCTAAAATTTAGTAATTTATAATCAAATATAGATTTATTTAAAAATTAAATATAATTAAAAAATCCAACTTAAACTTAATTTTTTATTTAAAAAATTACTTTATCTAAGTAAATAGCTATCCCTAAGTTTATAAATTATAGATATTAATATAGTTAAAATATTGTAAATAAGAGCCCACCAAAATAAATAATAAAATATAAATATTTTGATATAATTAAATAAAAAATGATGAGATGATATTTAGTTACTAGTTACTAAGATGAAATAATAGAAGGATTAGTCTAAATAAGAGATTAATCAATGAATTGCCATAGATAATTAGAGTGAAAGAAAATAAGATTTATAC
This sequence comes from Calamus simplicifolius, assembly GCA_900491605.1. Lineage (NCBI taxonomy): Eukaryota > Viridiplantae > Streptophyta > Magnoliopsida > Arecales > Arecaceae > Calamus > Calamus simplicifolius. Next base: position 344,416 of record UESW01004294.1, read on the forward strand.
AATTGATGATTATGAATTAGCTAAATTGGGTCCAATCAGGTTGGATAAAAGAAAAAGAGGATTCGAAGCTAATCTAAAATTTAGATTGGATTTAATTTTCAAATCTGATCCAACCCATAAATTTTTAAATATGGATTGGTTAAGTTTAATTGGATTAAGACCAGGTTAGGTCTTGAGTCAACCAAACTTTTAATTATTATAATTTAGTCTCTTATAATTTAAGACTACTGCATTCCTGACATTCCATTTTATGGAGCTAATTAAAATTAGTGAACTAGCTGTTATATTATCCTAATATGAACATGTAAACTGTTAGTTATTATATATATGACAAGTTAGTATATAGTCTACTTGCAAGTTGTATGGCCAGTTAGAATATAGTCCACGTTAAAATCATACGTTAGCTATTCTATCAATTTTAATTAATCTCATACAATAGAATATTAGGAATGAATATTTTTAAAATATGAGAGACTAAAATGTGATAACTAAAATTTTGATAATCAAAATAAATTCCAAGTGAAATTTTAAGGTTCAAAAGTATACTTTTGTCGAAGAAATATTAAGAGGACCATATATGTTATAATGCATATTAGGGGCCATTTTATTGTACCTTCCTTTATTTTAGCTTCCCTGTTGATCCCTGTCCATGGATGTCATCTAAGCAAGCCATTGCATGTATTTAGTTTTGCTTGCCCTTTTCACTCCATGTTGTGAGAAACTTGAATATATATGGTCATTGGTTGCATGACGTAACTTATGATGATCGTGGAATTCCGAAACCGCTAACATTAGTAAGATCTATATGTAGGTCATCTTGTTTTAATAAAAACTATTCTTTATAACAAATGAATAAGTGAAAGGGAAAAGGCGAAGTCCTCGCTTTAGGGCCAAAGTGGCCACAACATCGTTAAGGTGGTAAACTTCGAGGGCCACCATCTTGAAATGGGCCACAAAATCTTTCAAAGGTTTTCCTTCCTTCTATCGAACAAAGAACATGCTATATACCATCCGAGGAATCTTTCAATAGGCATAGGAATGCGTTAAGAATGCTTTCTCCAACTGTCGGAAAGAGTTGATGCTGCGTGAAAGTAGACGAAAATACTAGGCACACATTGCCTTCCGAAGGATGGTAGGAAAAGCAATATATAGAAGGGCATTAGTTATTCCCTGGACTTGCATGAGAGCCTTATAACTTTGCAGATGGTCAAGTGGATCCATGGTGCCATCATACAGATCCAGCTGGTGAAGACGGATCCTGAAAGAGACATGCTCCTTTATAATGCTGCAAGTGAGGGGTGGACGAGTGTCGTAGTCCACCCCTGTTGGTTGTTGAGCCGCTGGCTGAGCTCTTCCAACCGTTAGTGTTGCTCCTTCAAGCACCACTCCATCTTATAGTTGATGCCCTCACTCGTTGATTTTGTTGATTCAGAAGATGAGTAGGGGGAAAGGTGATGCTAGTGGCGGTGCATCCGCCTAAGCTCCTTCACTTGTCATTGTTCGAAGGAGGAACTGCTCGAGCAATGGATGGGAGACTACAACCTTTTGAAAGCTTCACGGTAGTGGTGCTTAGATGGAGCATGACGATGGTGATGCTCTTTCGGAGGGGATCTTCTGTATGCAGACTGTTGGCTATCTGGTGTGGCCGTTGCAGGCAGCGTGGGAGGCCCGAATTGCTATTGAATAACCACCGGACATTGCTCTTGCAATTCACAAACTACCCTAGCAAGAGCTTGGACTTGCTGAGTAAGGATGGTTAATTGTTCTTATGGAGTGGCCAAGACTGATGATGAGGATAGAGCAGGGAGGTTGGCCTTCGATTGCTCAGCACAATGGGGATACCTCCTAGTATAACTGATGGAAGCCTCCTGAGCATGTGTCACCACCATCGTTGTTCGAGAGAGGGCGAGCATATAACTCAGGGTTACAGTGTTATCCTTCCTTCAGTGCGCTTAGCCTTCTTCTTTCTAGCGATCCAATCTGATGATACCTGATCACCTTGAGCTGATGTCTTTGAGCATCAGTGGATGTGCCATGAGTTTGCCGAGAAAGCATTAGTGGATGTGCCATGATGTTTTTGATACTTGGAATTTGTGAGACTTGCTTGAGAAGTTTGGAGTCTCAGGATGAATCGTAACTTTTTGGATGGAATGTCAGAATTAATGGGATTCATCCAATCTAAACTGGGTGATTGATACTTTATGGCAGATGATGACTTTTTGAACTCATCTGATCCAGGTCATTAAAGCTTCATGATGGATAATGACCTTTTGGGCCCTGTATCAGAGCTAGTGAAGCTTGTCTTATTAGATACACAGACCACAGGTGATTGATGGGCCCAGCTTTATCAAAAGTGAAGGCTTGTCAGGGAAGCCGAAGCCGAGTCCGAAGATGAGGCCGTCTTAGAACTGGGGCCATTTAAGAGTTGAAGCCACTTAGAACTGGGGCCGTCTAGGAGCTGGGACCACCTTATAGCTAGAGGTGCCTTAGAGCTAGGGCCATTAGTATCCTTTTGACTTTTGCCATCAGGTAACTTCGATCGTTAACTTACACATGATTTTTATCAGCCACATCTCATATGTTTAGTTTTTGCTTGCCCTTTTCATTCCATGTTGTGAGAAATTTGAATAAAGTCATTGATTGCAGGATGTAACCTATGATGATCATGGAATTCCAAAACAGCTAACATTAGTAAGATCTACATGTAGGTACATCTTGTGCTAATAAAAATTATTCTTCTGTAACAAATGAAGGAAATTTTACAGTGTGTTTGAAAAAAAAAAAAAGAAAACCAGTCGAACATTATCAGAGGACACAATCTCTCAAAGAAATAGAATTGGAGGCCAAAAAATATTACAAATATATTATTGCAACTAATGGTTTTTGATGACGCCAAATCACCGGCCTCGAGCGTCCGGTCGCCTCCTCCAGCGAGTTCCTCGCGCCTGCAAGCAAGTCCCGGGGGGCGGAGACTCCGGCAGGGACCCTCCGACGCTTAAGTCAGTGGTTTGGGCAACAGCCGTGAGCTTGAGGAAGCTCGAAACAGAAAGAGAGAGAGATATGGCTCCTAGAAGAGCTCTCTCTGTGAGCGTTTAGCGGTGTAATGAATGTGTTACTTGGTCGAGGTCCCTCTTACCCTCTTTATAGGTGTTTAGAGTTTGTCTGGCTTGACTAGTTGAGGCCTTGTACTGATGACCTTGATGGGTGAAGTGTCAGAGCTGATGTCTGTGAGGCATGGGGTTCAACCACTTTGTCAGAGCATTCAAGGTGATGGCAGCAATGGCAGAGCTTGCTTCCTTCCTTGATATGTCAGGACTGCAGGTCAAGTCCCATCAAGATGGGTGGCTGCAGCTGGTTGGTGGGTCCTGTTCCACCGGAGAGGGAAAAGCAGGGGCCGTCCTCCCCGGCCAAGAAGTGCCGTTGCGGGGCCGGCCAGGAGAGTGCCGGGCTGCTTGGCTTGGACACGCCGGGGCCGGCTAGCTTGGACACGCCGTGGCCGGCTAGGAAGGTGCCGGGGCCGGCTGGCTAGGAGGTGCCGGGCCGCTTGGCTTGGACACACCGGGGCCGGCTAGGAAGGTACCGGGGCCGGCTGGGAGGTGCCGGGGCCGGCTAGGAAGGTGCCGGGGCCGGCTGGGAGGTGCCGGGCTGCTTGGCTTGGACACGCCGGGGCCGGCTAGGAAGGTGCCAGGGCCGGCTGAGAGGTGCTGGGGCCGGCTAGGAAGGTGTCGGGGCCGGCTGGGAGGTGCTGGGCCACTTGGCTTGGACATGCCGGTGCCGGCTGGGAGGTGCCGAGGCCGCCTGGCTTGAACATGCCGGGTGCCGGGGCCGCCTAGCTTGGACACGTCGGGGCCGGCTGGGAGGTGCCGGGGCCACCTGGCTTGGACACGCCGGGCCGGCTAGGAGGTGCCGGGGCCGGCTGGGAGGTGCCGGGGACGCCTAGCTTGGACACGCCGGGGCTGGCTAGGAAGGTGTCGGGGCCGCCTGGCTGGGACATGCCGAGGCCGGCTAGGAAGGTGCCAGGGCCGGCTGGGAGGTGCCAGGCCGCTTGGCTTGGACATGCCGGGGCCGGCTAGGAATGTGTTGGGGCCGGCTAGGAAGGTGCCAAGGCCAGCTGGCTTGGAGGTGCCGGGCCGCTTGGTTTGGACATGCCGGGGCCAGCTAGGAAGGTACCAGGGCCCGCTGGGAGGTGCCGGGGCCGGCTAGGAAGGTGCGGGGCCGGCTGGGAGGTGCCAGGCCCCTTGGCTTGGACACATCGGGGTCGGCTAGGAAGGTGTCAGGGCCGGTTGGGAGGTGCCGAGGCTGCTTGGCTGGGACACGCCGAGTGCCGGGCCGCCTAGCTTGGACACGCTGGGGCCGACTGGAAGGTGCCAGGGCCACCTGGCTTGGACACGCCAGGGCCGGCTAGGAAGGTGCCGGGGCCGCCTGGCTTGGACACGCCGAGGCTGGCTAGGAAGGTGCTGGGGCCGGCTAGGAAGGTGTCGGGACCGGCTGGGAGGTGCCCGGCCGCTTGGCTTGGACACGCCGGGGCCGGCTAGGAAGGTGCCGGGGCCGCCTGGCTTGGACACGCCGGGGCCGGCTAGGAAGGTGCCGGGACCGGCTTGACTAGGAGGTGCCGGGCCGCTTGGCTTGGACACGCCGGGGCCGGCTAGGAAGGTGCCGGGGCCGGCTGGGAGGTGCCGGGGCCGCTGGGAGGTGCCGGGGCCGCTGGGAGGTGCCGGGCCGCTTGGCTTGGACACGCCGGGGCCGGCTAGAAAGGTGCCGGGGCCACCTGGCTTGGACACGTCGGGGCCGGCTAGGAAGGTGCCAGGGCCGGCTGGCTAGGAGGTGCCGGGCCGCTTGGCTTGGACACGCCGGGGCCGGCTAGGAAGGTGCCGGGGCCCGCTGGAAGGTGCCGGGGCCGACTGGAAGGTGTCGCGCGCTTGGCTTGGACACACCGGGGCCGGCTAGGAAGGTGCCGGGGCCGGCTCGGAAGGTGCCGGGCTGCTGGGAGGTGCCGAGCCGACCTTGGAGGCCTCAGCAAGGGAGCCGTCAGCCTCGGAGCTGTCGGCCATGGAGCCGTCGGCCTTGGAGCTGTCGGCCATGGAGCTATCTGCCAGGGAGCCATCGGCCATGGAGCTCTCGGCCAGGGAGCCGTCGGCCTCGGAGCTGTCGGCCATGGAGCTCTCGGCCAGGGAGCCGTCGGCCTCGGAGCAATTGGGTATGCATGGCTTTACGAGGCCATAAACGTTACCGTGGCCGAAGGCCCTTTGGAGGCCAAAGGGGGGCTCCGTCGGTTTCCTTCCTTCACGGTTTTTTAACGGCGTTGGATCAGCCACATCAGATGCCCCCTTGCCCCTGAGACGAAGTGGGTCCACCCCAACAAGGCGAAAGGGGTGTTACCTCCCAAGTGGCTGATCCTCACCTGATGCAGGGCTTTATGCCTGGCTGGTGCAGGGCTTTAGGTGCCGACGGGTGTTGGGCTTCATGCCTAGCTGGTGCAGGGCTTTATCCGCCGATGGGTATCGGGCTCCATGCCTGGCTGGTGCAGGGCTTTAGGTGCCGACGGGTGTCGGGCTTATGCCTGGCTGGTGCAGGGCTTTATGCCTGGCTGGTGCAGGGCTTTAGGTGCCGACGGGTGTCAGCTTCATGCTTGGCTGGTGCAGGGCTTTATCCGCCAACGGGTGTCGGGCTCCATGCCTGGCTGGTGCAGTCTTTAGGTGCCGATGGGTGTCGGGCTTCATGCCTGGCTGGTGCAGGGCTTTAGGTGCCGATGGGTGTCGGGCTTCATGCCTGCTGGTGCAGGGCTTTATCTGCCGACGAGTATCGGGCTTCATGCTTGGCTGGTGCAGGGCTTTAGGTGCCGACAGGTATCGGGCTTCATGCCTGGCTGGTGCAGGGCTTTATGCCTGGCTGGTGCAGGGTTTTAGGTGCCGACGGGTGTCGGGCTTCATGCCTGGCTGGTGCAGGGCTTTATCCGCCGACGGGTGTTGGGCTCCATGCCTGGCTGGGGCAGGGCTTTAGGTGCCGACTAGTGTCGGGCTTCATGCCTGGCTGGTGCAGGGCTTTAGGTGCCGACGAGTGTCGGGTTTCATGCCTGGCGGGTGCAGGGCTTTATCCGCCAATGGGTGTCGGGCTTCATACCTAGCTGGTGCAAGGCTTTAGGTGTCGACGGGTGTCAGGCTTCATGCCTGGCTGGTGCAGGGCTTTATCCGCCGACGGGTGTCGGGCTTCATGCCTGGCTGTGCAGGGCTTTAGGTGCCGATGGGTGTTGGGTTTCATGCCTAGCTGGCCCAGGGCTTTTTGTTGCTGAGAGCCGGTGGTGCACCGCTCTGCTAGTGGTATACTGGGCTTCATGCCTGGCTGGACCAGGGCTTTTTGTGCCGACCGGGGTTGGGCTTCATGCCTGGCTGGCCCAGGCTTTTTTTGCCGACCGGGGTTAGGCTTCATGCCTGGCTGGCCCAGGGCTTTTGTGCCGGCGCTCGGGGCCGGTCGAGGTCGTCCCTGCTGGACCCGGGCTTTTGTTGCTGAGGCAAAGTTGAGGACATTGAGTGCCTTTTGAATCCCGAGGGGCGACCTGAGAGTTGAGAGTCGTTAGGAGCCTTTTTAACCCCAAAGGGTGACCTGAGAGTTGAGAGTCATCAGGAGCCTTTTTAACCCCAAAGGGTGACCTGAGAGTTGAAAGTCATCAGGACCCTTTTTAACCCCGAAGGGCGACCTGAGAGTTGAAAGTCATCAGGAGCCTTTTTAACCCCGAAGGGCGACCTGAGAGTTGAGAGTCATCAGGAGCCTTTTTAACCCCGAAGGGTGACCTAAGAGTTGAGAGTCGTCAGGAGCCTTTTTAACCCCGAAGGGCAACCTGAGAGTTGAAAGTCATCAGGAGCCTTTTTAACACCGAAGGGCGACCTGAGAGTTGAGAGTCATCAGGAGCCTTTTTAACCCGAAGGGCGACCTGAGAGTTGAGAGTCATCAGAAGCCTTTTTAACCCCGAAGGGCGACCTAAGAGTTGAGAGTCATCAGGAGCTTTTTTAACCCCGAAGGGTGACCTGAGAGTTGAGAGTCGTCAGGAGCCTTTTTAACCCCGAAGGGCGACCTGAGAGTTAAGAGTCGTCAGGAGATTTTTTAACCCCGAAGGGCAACCTAAGAGTTGAGAGTCGTCAGGAGCCTTTTTAACCCCGAAGGGCGACCTGAGAGTTGAAAGTCATCAGGAGCCTTTTTAACCCCGAAGGGCGACCTGAGAGTTGAGAGTCATCAGGAGCCTTTTTAACCCCGAAGGGCACTGAGAGTTGAGAGTCGTCAGGAGCCTTTTTAACCCCGAAGGGTGACCTGAGAGTTGAGAGTCGTTAGGAGCCTTTTTAACCCCGAAGGCGACCTGAGAGTTGAGAGTCCTCAGGAGCCTTTTTTAACCGAGCTGGCCTCGGGCTTTAGCGCCGATGGTACATCAGGTTTTGAGTGCCGACCGGAGTCGGGCTTTTTGGATCCGATGGTACACCGATCTTTGGTGCCAATAGTACATTGGGCTTCTGGGACGCCAACGCGAGGTTGGTCTTCCCTGCATGACATTTTTAAGTATCAATGAATGGAAATTGTCTTAGGTGCAGCGTACTTAGCTCTTGTAGCACCCCTGTTTTCCTTTTGTGGATTTAAGCACTTCTGCCCGCTGGTGGTCTGCCCCCCAGTAAGTCATGTTAGTCGGATTGAAAGTGTCGTTGCCCTTACTTGGGCCTTCCCTCGCATTGGAGACCAGGACGAGATGCCTGTGGCCGGGAAGAAGCTGGAAACCAGGACAAAGCTGGAGTCCGTTGAGGAAAGCCTCGATAGTTGGCGGTCATTGAAGATGAATGGCTGGGAGAGTCCATCGAGGGAGCTGCTGAGAGTAAAAAGGTCGGAGGAGTTGCCGAGAGGGCTCTTTGCCTAGCTTTTTCTTTGAAGAGATTGGTTGCCTTCAGTGCTGAAGCTTAAAAGCCACGGTCAAAGCCTTTTGTCCTCATCTTCTTCCTTTTGTTAATTGCAGTGACACCTCTCGGCTTGCTCTAGCCGATTGCTGAGCTTTTGAGTGAGCTCTTCCAGCCACCGGTGTTGTTCGTCCAGATGCTTCTTCATCTTATGATTAAGGTCCTCCCCAGATGACCCGAAAGTCTAACAGAAGGCAGGAGATCGGTGGTGCTCAGGTGAAGCTTGATGGTGATAAGCTTTTCTGTGAGGAGATTTCCGCGAGTGGATTACTAGCCAACTGGTGCAGCTATCATGGGCGACGTGAGAGGCTTGGGGTGCTGCTGAGTGGCCCCCGAGCGTTGCTTCTGTAGTTCATGAACTGCTACTTTCAAAGCTTGATCCTGCCGATTGAGGATGGCCAGCTGGTTAATCAGAGCAGCTGAAGTTGGTGGTGAAGGAGCAGAGAGGGTGGCCTTTCGTTGCCTAGTGCGATGTGGATGCCCCCAGCACGATAGGTAAGAACCTCTGGCATGCGCATCACCACCATAGCAATCTTAGAGGGGACGGAGGCTTATAGCTCAAGAAGACAGCTTTCTTTCCTTCAGCGCGTCCCCCCTTCCTGGCGTGCCAATCTGATGACGCCAAATCACCGGCCTCGAGCGTCCGGTTGCCTCCTCCAGCGAGCTCCTCGCGCCTGCAAGCAAGTCCTAGGGCCGGAGACTCCGACGGGGACCCTCCGACGCTCAAGTCAGTGGTCTGGGCAACAGCCATGAGCTTAAGAAAGCTCGAAAGAGAAAGAGAGAGAGATATGGCTCCGAGAAGAGCTCTCTCTGTGAGCGTTTAGCGGTGTAATGAATGTGTTACCTGGTCGAGGTCCCTCTTACCCTCTTTATAGGTGTTTAGAGTTTGTCTGGCTTGACTAGTTGAGGCCTTGTAATGATGACCTTGATGGGTGAAGTGTCAGAGCTGATGTCTGTGAGGCATGGGGTTCAACCACTTTGTCAGAGCATTCAAGGTGATGGCAGCAATGGCAGAGCTTGCTTCCTTCCTTGATATGTCAAGACTGCAGGTCAAGTCCCATCAAGATGGATGGCTGCAACTGGTTGGTGGGTCCTGTTCCACGGAGAGGGGAAACAGGGGCCGTCCTCCCCGGCCAAGAAGTGCCGGGGCGGGGCCGGCCAGGAGAGTGCTGGGCTGCTTGGCTTGGACACGCCGGGGCCGGCTAGGAAGGTGCCGGTGTTGGCTGGGTAGGAGGTGCCGGACCGCTTGGCTTGGACATGCCGGGGCCGGCTAGGAAGGTGTCGGGGCCGGCTAGGAAGGTGCGGGGCCGGCTGGGAGGTGCCGGGCCACTTGGCTTGGACACGCCGGGGCCGGCTAGGAAGGTGCCGGGGCCGGCTGGGAGGTGCTGGGGCCGCCTGGCTTGGACACGCCGGGGCCGGCTAGGAAGGTGCCGGGGCCGGCTGGGAGGTGCCGGGGCTGCCTGGCTTGGACACGCCGGGTGCCGGGGCCGCCTAGCTTGGACACGCCGGGGTGGCTGGGAGGTGTTAGGGCCGCCTAGCTTGGACACGCCGGGACCGGCTAGGAAGGTGCCGGGGCCGCTTGGCTTGGACACGCCGGGCCGGCTAGGAAGGTGCCGGGGCCGACTGGGAAGGTGCCGGGTCCGGCTGGGAGGTGCCGGGCCGCTTGGCTTGGACACGCCGGGGCCGGCTAGGAAGGTGCCGGGGCCGCCTAGGAAGGTGCCGGGGCCGGCTGGCTAGGAGGTGCTAGGCCGCTTGGCTTGGACACGCCGGGGCCGGCTAGGAAGGTGCCGGGGCCCGCTAGGAGGTGCCAGGGCCGGGGGTGGCTGTGAGGTGTCGGGCCGCTTGGCTTGGACACGCCGGGGCCGGCTAGGAAGGTACCGGGGCCGCCTGGCTTGGACACACCGGGGCCGGATAGGAAGGTGCCGGGGCCGGCTGGGAGGTGCCGGGGCTGCCAGGCTTGGACACGCCGGGTGCCGGGGCAGCCTAGCTTAGACACGCCGGGGCTGGCTGGGAGGTGCCGGGGCAGCCTAGCTTAGACACGCCGGGGCTGGCTGGGAGGTGCCGGGGCTGCCTGGCTTGGACACGCCGGGACCGGCTAGGAAGGTGCCGGGGCCGCCTGGGAGGTGCCGGGCCGCTTGGCTTGGACATGCCGGGGCCGGCTAGGAAGGTGCCAGGGCTGCCTGGCTTGGACACGCCAGGGCCGGCTAGGAAGGTACCAGGACCGGCTGACTAGGAGGTGCCGGGCCGCTTGGCTTGGACACGCCGGGGCCGGCTAGAAGGTGCCGGGGCCGGCTGGGAGGTGTCGGGGCCGGCTAGGAAGGTGCCGGGGCCGGCTGGAAGGTGCCGGGCCGCTTGGCTTGGACACGTCGGGGCCAGCTAGGAAGGTGCCGGAGCCGCCTGGCTTGGATATGCCGGGGCCGGCTAGGAAGGTGTCGGGGCCGGCTGGGAGGTACCGGGCCGCTTGGCTTTGACACGCCAGGGCCGGCTAAGAAGGTGCCGGGGCTGCCTGGCTTGGACACGCCGGGACCGGCTTGGAAGGTGCCGGGGCTGGCTGGCTAGGAGGTGCCGGGCCGCTTGGCTTGGACTTGCCGGGGCCAGCTAGGAAGGTCCCGGGGCCCGCTAGGAGGTGTCGGGGCCGGCTAGGAAGGTGTCGGGGCCGGCTGGGAGGTGTCGGGGCCAGCTAGGAAGGTGTCGGGGCCGGCTGGGAGGTGCCGGGCCGCTTGGCTTGGATATACCGAGGCCGGCTAGGAAGGTGCCGGGGCCAGCTGGGAAGGTGCCGGGCCGCTGAGAGGTGCCGGGGCCGGCCTTGGAGGCCTCGGCCAGGGAGCCGTCGGCCATGGAGCTCTCGGCCAGGGAGCCGTCGGCCTTGGAGCTGTCGGTCATGGAGCTGTCGGCCAGGGAGTCGTCGGCCTCGGAGCTGTCGGCCATGGAGCTCTCGGCCAAGGAGCTCTCGGCCTTGGAGCTCTCGGCCATGGAGCTCTCGACCAGAAAGCCATCGGCCTCGGAGCAATTGGGTATGCGTGGCTTTACGAGGCCATAAATGTTACCGTGGCCGAAGGGCCTTTTGAAGGCCAAAGAGGGCTCCGTCGGTTCCTTCCTTCACGGTTTTCTAATGGCACTAAGTCAGCCATATCAGTTTTATCCTTAGCCATCAAATTATCTAATGCAATTTCAACTAAGCTGTTAAAATTTTCATGCACATAGAAACCAAACCAAGTCTTGGACATAGGAAATATCTAACGATGTCAGCAGCTTAGAGCTCATGCATTAATTTAATGGAGATTAGGGGGACAGGAAATAGAGGAAACCAGCCCTCCCAGGCTCCCACCATCCAAAGCCGTGCGTCAACTGCGCTCCACGTCCTTCAAGGTACTCCAACTCTCCTGTGAACACGTCTGCAACACTCTCTCCACGTTCATGCACCTCCTCGCAAGCCCACGAGTCAATGCCAATGGAAGCTGAGGTGATCTCACCAAGTTCATTGCCCCATCCAACACTACATGACATGACAACCCCATCATTTCCTTTGGAAATCCTACCATTGACAGGCTTACGCTTGCCTCATAGCTTCCAAGTCCACATTGTACAAGACAAGCACATACGGTCCTTATGTGTTTGGTCCCGCGCCTTAACACTTATCATACGGAGGGTCCAGCCTTGTCCCAACACACCAGGGCCCGTTGTTGCCTCACCACCTTATCTACGAGTTTGATTGTTAAACACACGCTTTGCCCTCAGCCGAATTCTAAAGGTGATATCTCCGATCTCTATGCAAGCTAAAATAAATTTATAGTAGATAATGGGAAGCAGAACAAGTGAGATGGAAGATAGAGATTCTCATGATTCCTTGTGTCCCAAGGCATACGGATTTGGACGTTGTCCCGAACTCTTCGCCGGGAATCTGATTCCTTCGGTCCTTCCAATGCCGGTTCATGCACCCTTTTCTCCTAGCATCGTTCTGGGGGAGGAATTCCCTTATCCATTGTACTTCTGACTTCATTAATTCTTTTAAAGAGCAGAAGAAATTTATATATGGTAGATGAGGGTATTTATAGTTTTCAAATAATAAATCCTCTCGTGTGACATGGGATGGAGCCCGAGGCTTGAGCAAGCGTGAATATGTTTCAGGCACTGTAATTTAGGTCAAGCTCCACTGTGACATTAAATTGGCAAACTTCATAGAAGAAAACATTTTAAATTACGTAGATCGATGCCTGTACTGAATTAACAGCCAGAAATCTAATTTATAAGTTTACTTCCTCCTTTCTAATGAAAAGAAAAAAAAAAAAAAGTGTTGATTGTTAATCCTGATTCAGTTGTTATTTTTATTTTTTTGAATAAATTTTATCATGTCCTATTATTTAAGAACCAGTTTATTTATTTGTTAGTAGTGTAGAATATGTTGATCATGGAGCCTAGTTTTTAGGATTTAGTTTCCAACTTTTCATTGTGTTGATGATGTTTCTTGCCGATATAAAGGTTATTTAGTGGAATAAAGATATTGATATTTTACCATTTTCAGATAAAGAAAATCTCCTCATTCATCTTCTCTCAATTTTATCTTCTCTGCATTTCTTCTAAATTATTCGTATCTATCAGTGGTATCAGAGCAAGCAAAATGAATGGTCCTATTCAAATTTTAGTTCCTATCCTGGATGGCAAAAATTACAACCGGTGAAGTATTCAAATGAGAGTTCTTTTCGATTACCACGAGTTGCTAGGTGTCGTGGAGGATGGAGTTGCTACACTTGCAGAGAATGCAAATGATGCCCAAAGGAATGTCCACTGTGAAAGCAAAAAAAAGGATAAGAAGGCTTTATATCTCCATCAAGGGATGAATGATGAAGTATTTGAGAAGATTGCAGATGCGACAACATCAAAGCAAGCATGGGATATCTTGATGGCAACATATAAAGGTGCGGACAAAGTTAAGAAGGTAAAACTCCAAACCTTAAGACATCAATATGAGCTCCTACAAATGGAGTCCTCTGAAGCTATTGCTACTTATATTAGTCGAGTTCTTGCTTTGACAAATAAAAGCAAAATATATGGAGAGGAGTACAAAGAGCAGACTAAAGTGAAAAAATATTGTGGACACTCATACCAAAATTTGAGCACATCGTCGCAGCAATAGAAGAAGCACATGATCTGTCCCAGATGACTGTTGAAGAGTTGTCAGGCTCATTAGAAGTGCATGAGCAAAGAATGAATGAGAAGGAGATAGAGAAGCCGATTGAGCAAGCCTTCCAAAGCCAAGTTTCCTTCAAAGGTGATCAAGGTGGTGAAACAAGTCAAAGGCATGGTGGTTCTCGTGATAGAGGACGGGCACATGGTGTTTACTTCAACAAAGGTCGTGGTGGCCATAATAACAATTTTCAAGTAGGTGGTAATGACCAAGAAAAATCAAATTTTAGCCATCAGCAGAATTCAAGAGGTTGTGGTCGCGGACGTGGTAGAGGAAGGTATGACAAATCTAATATTGAATGTTATCATTGTCATAAACGTGGCCACTATTCAAATGAGTGCAGATACAAAAATAGTACCCAAAAGGCTCACTATGTGCAAGGAGATGGTGATGATGTTGATGGTGATCATACTCTTTTGATGGTCACTGCTGCTGGTGAAACCCCAAACTATCACATATGGTTTCTTGACACCGGATGCACCAACCACATGAGTGGCAAAGGGAGTTATTTGTTGATTTTGATGAGTACTTTCATACCAAGGTGAAATTTGCTAATGACAGAACAATACCAGTGACTGGAAAAGGAAGGATTCTCATCAATTTGAAGAATGGGGATCACAAGTACATTTCAGATGTGTTCTATATTCCTAGCATGAAGAGTAATTTGCTTAGTGTGGGCCAATTGCTTGAAAAGGGGTATATTATGAGCCTATGAGATTATCAATTCTCCATTTTGGATAAGAAAAGTACACTCATTCTTAAAGTTCCCTTAAGCAAAAATCGTATGTTTCAAGTTGATATTTCTAGTGGAGTTTATAATTGTCTCAATACAATTATAAAAGATGAATCTTGGCTTTGGCACATGCGGTTTGGACATATGAATTTTCAGAGTTTAAAATTGCTTGCTCAAGGAAAGATGGTAAAAGGCTTGCCCAGTATACATAAACCTAACCAGTTGTGTGAAGCCTGCACTCTTGGGAAGCATCACAGAATGCCTTTCGCAGTAAGACAACAACAGCGAGCAACTCAACCACTTGAGCTAATTCATTCTGATGTGTATGGCCTAATGAATACAATATCAAATGGCAAAAATAAGTACTTCCTTACCTTTATTGATGATTTTACTCGAAAGATTTGGGTCTATTTTTTGCAAAAGAAATTGAAGTTTTTGATTACTTTAAGAAATACAAGGCACATGCTGAAAAGCAAAGTGGTCATCTTATCAAGGTGTTGCGAACTGATGGTGGAGGTGAATATACTTCCAATGAATTTAACAAATATTGTGAAGAACAAGGAATAAAGCATGAAGTCACTTTTCTCTACACTCCACAGCATAATGGAGTTGCTGAATAAAAAAACAGAACCATCATGGACATGACAAGGAGCTTGCTGAAGGCAAAAGGTATGCCAAATTCATTCTGGGGTGAAGCCATTTCATGTTCTGTGTATTTTATGAATAGATCTCCAACAACGAGTGTCCAAAATATAACCCATTTAGAAGCTTGGAGCAATTTCAAGCTGAATGTGAAACATCTTAAGGTATTTGGGTCTGTTGCTTATGCTCATATTTCAACAGAGACAAGGATAAAGTTAGATGATCGAGCAAAGAAGACTATTTTTATTGGCTACAAGCATGGTGGGTACAAGTTGTACAATCCAGAGTCAAAAAAGGTGATTGTCAGCCGAGATGTAACATTTGCTGAAGATGAAGCTTGGAAATGGGATGCTGATACCCATGAAGGTCCTAAAAATCTTGTTCTTGAAGAAGTAGTTGAAGTTCACACCACACACGAAGGAGCTTCTTCAAGCTCTACTCGAGAAACTTTTTCATCACAAACTTTGACAGAATCTGGAAGACCAAAACGTTAACGCCAACCACCAGTAAGCTTGCAAGATTATGAGGTAACTCTTGATGATGAAGTTGATAATGATGGAGAATTGATACACTTGGCTTTCTTTGCAGATAGTGAACCACTGATATTTAAGGAGGCAATAAAGGATCCCAAATGGGTGCATGCTATGAATGAGGAGATCAAGGCAATTGAAAGGAACCATACGTGGGAGCTCACTGATATTCCACAAGGTCACAAATCAATTGATGTCAAGTGGGTTTTCAAGACAAAACTGAAGTCAAATGGTGAGGTAGAAAGGAATAAAGCGAGGTTAGTGGCAAAGGGATTCAAGCAGAGGCTGGGCTATGACTATCAAGAAGTTTTCTCTTCGGTTGCTCGAATGGAGACCATCAGACTTATGATTGCCTTAGCTGCACAAAATCAGTGAAAAATTTATCAAATGGAAGTAAAGTCAGCTTTTCTAAATGGTCCACTTGAAGAAGAGGTATATATCAAGCAACCTCCTGGATTTATGAAACAGAAAAGTGAAGACAAGGTGTACAGGTTGAAGAAAGCATTATACGGCCTTAAATAAGCCCCACGAGCATGGAATAAATGTGTTGATTCCTTCTTCCTTCAGGCTGGTTTCGAGAAGTGCCCCTCAGAACATGCCTTACATGTGAAGATTAATGATTCTGGTGATATATTACTGTTGTGTCTTTATGTTGATGATCTAATATTCACAGGCAATAATCCCACAATAATTGAAGATTTCAAGAAGTCCATGATGGGTAAGTTTCAAATGACTGATCTTGGTCTCATGTCATATTTTTTTGGCATTGAAGTGGTTCAAAGAGAAGATGGAATTTTTATTTGCCAAAAGAAGTATGCTACTGAACTTTTGAAGAAGTTCCTTATGCAAGATTGTAATTGTGTAAAAATGTCTGTGGAAGTTGGTACAAGATTGTCAAAGAATGGAGAAGGAGCACCAATTGATTCAACATATTTCAAACAAATTGTTGGAAGTTTAAGATATCTCACATGCACAAGGCCGGACATTTCTTATAGTGTTGGCTTAACTAGCAGGTTTTTGGAAAATCCCCAGTATTCTCATATGCAATTAGCCAAGAGAATCATGAGGTACATAAAAGGCACTCTTAATTATGGTCTATTTTATTCTTCAATAAACAATTGTGCTCTTGTAGGCTACTCAGATTGTGATTGGGCTGAAGATCTAGATGACCGAAAAAGCACTTCTGGATATTGTTTCCATTTTGGTGCTACAACTTTTTCTTGGTCATCAAAGAAACAGTCTATTATTGCTTTATCAACCTGTGAAGCAGAGTATGCTGCTACAGCATCAAGTGCATGTCAAGCAATTTGGTTGCAAAATTTAATGAACCAGATTCATGCTCCAATGGAGGAACCAATGAAGATTTTTGTTGACAATGTCTCTACAATAAATTTGGCAAAAAATCCTGTTACACATGGAAGAAGCAAACACATCGACATCCGATATCATTTTTTGAGAGATCAAGTTTGCAAGAAAATAATTAAGTTGGTTTACTGCAAATCAGAAGACCAAGTAGCTGACATCCTCACTAAACCCTTGAAGTTTAAAGCTTTTGTCAAATTAAGGGGCATGCTTGGAATGACTACTCTTTCAGATAGGATTAAGGGGGGATGTTGATTGTTAATCATGATCCAGTTGTTATTTTTATTTTTTGAATAAGTCTTACCGTATCATATTATTTAGGAACCAGTTTGTTTATTTGTTAGTAGTACAGAATATGTTAATCATGGAGCCTAGTTTTTAGGATTTAGTTTTCGACTTTTGATTGTGTTGATGATGTTTCTTGCCGATATAAAGGCTATTTAGTGGAATAAAGATATTGATATTTTACCATTTTCAGATAAAGAAAATATCCTCATTCATCTCCTTTCAATTTTATCTTCTCTGCATTTTCTAAATTATTCTTATCTATCAAAAAGCAATTAATGGAAATGGGGCCTTGTCATTTTGGTTGTCAGAGCAATGCTCTTCTAATGTACTCGCGAACCTGCTATATTTTGATTGAAAGCTGGGCCATCATATTAAGCAGGCAATTTTGGAGATTCTTTCTGGGATATCAATATGTATTGGAACTAAAAATGGAACAAAATATGGTTGAGAAACATTTATTTGACCATGGTTTCTTTGGTAATGTTCAAAGTTGGATGTATCACACATATTTCATTTAGATTCGTTATTGGGAGTTGGAGTGGTGGATTATGTCAATATAGGCACGGATATCCCGTTGCACAAGCTTTACACCGTAGAGTATTGTATGTATTTAGATAGCTGTCATGTGCTATATTTCAAACATAAATGGTTGGGATATACTTAAAAAATAAAGTAGAATTTATTAGGTGCCTTATAGGCATAGACTATATACGAATAAGGCATAACTATTCGTGTTCGAGATAGAACATATGGTGGCTAATGGGGATAGTTAAAGAAGAGATAGGGAGAGTGTGCAGCCCATGAGCCCTAGGCGGCCCATGAGCTTTGGGTGGCCCATGAGCTTTAGGCGGCCCCTGAGGTCTAGGCGGCCCTAGTGCTCTAGGCGGCCCCTGAACCCTAGGCGGCCCCAGTGCTCTAGGCGGCCCCTGGGCTCTAGACGGCCCCTGGGCTCTAGGCGGCCCATAAGCTCTAGGCGGCCCCAGTGCTCTAGGCGGCCTCCGAGCTCTAGGCGGCCCTCAAGCTCTAGGCGGCCCCAGTGCTCTAGGCGGCCTTGAGCTCTAGACGGTCCCCGAGCTTCAGGCGGCCCCTGTGCCCTAGGCGGCCCCTGAGTCCCGGTCTTATATCTAAAGCTCTCTAGCTGCTCTCATATTAGAAACACCTAATACGACAAACTGTCATGTCTGGATAAGGCTCGAAAATCATCGACCATCATGATGCCTTAATGGCTCAGATAAGACAAACTCTGGAAAGTCACCGTTCGCCAAAAAACTCAGATAAAGGAGGTATCAATCACCTACATTAGAGCCAGATAACTTTCCACAAATTCTGACATTCCCTTGGAAAGACCAAAATTCATGATGAAGATTCCAAGCTTCTTGAACAAGCAAGCTCTTAAAAAACCCCAGGTGTAACTCATCGAGAACGACCACGTGGCTATCGCTAAGACTAGAAACGTGGCTCGCCAGAAAGAGAGGGGGCGATATAAGGCAAGTAACAACAACATTCATGGGGGACGTGAGAAAAAAAAAGGGAAAAAATAAAACAACATCCCCATTTTTTCATCTTCAACTCGAGCTCCAGAAGCTCACGGCTGTGTTCCTGATCATTGATAAGATCCTCAGAGGGTCCTCACCACACTTTGCACCATGAGGTCTTCTTGGTGATCAGGCCAATCAGGCATCAACAGATTGGTGCGCCAGGAAGGGGGCGAACCTACAGGTATGGATACGAGATCTCCGGGGGAGAATCGTTCCAATCAGTCTGGCGAGCACCTCTCGCCCTCGATGGTATTGGAAAACCTCTTTACCCAGCCGGACCGGCAAGGGCCAGCCCCCCTATTTCTTCTTCACCACTATCAGCACCAGCTACTCCCTAGGACCAGTTGGCCATCCTCACTCAGCAAGTTCAAGTTCTTGTTGGAATGGTTCAGCAGTTGCAGGAGCAGCATTCCAGAGGAGTCAGGCAACAGCCCGAACCGCCACTTCCACTCAGGTCGGCTACTCCTGTCAGCCGGTAGTCTACCCGAGGGAGGTCTCCTCCAGTGAGGCCTCTCCCCCTTACACCCCAGTCGGGCCTCATTCTCAAGGCTCCCGAGATGGCTTGCACTCTCTCACCCATCCCTCGGGGTAGCCCTCCCACCAAGCGGCAGCGAGGAAAGGAGCCCCACGTGGAGCACTGTCGGTGGCATCGTCGATCCTTCTCATATTCCCCTGAACCAGCCGGGGGAAATATGACCGACCATATAGAGAGGCACCTTGACGAGCAGGACCGGAGACTGGAGGAGCTTAGCCAAAGACTTAATAATCAGTCGGGGTCAGACTATGATGCCCACCCTCCTCTTACCCGGCGGATCATGGAGGAGCCCATTCCAAGGAGGTTCTGTTTCCCTCAACTAGACCCCTATGATGGCACCATTGATCCCTTGGATCACCTAGAAAGCTACAAGGCTATCATGCAAGTCCAGGGGGCAACCAACGCCCTCTTGTGTATCGCCTTCCTAGCCACTCTCTGAAAGGCCACCTGTGCTTGGTATTCTTGTCTGCATCTGCGCAGTGTTGACTCCTTCCAGCAACTAGAGAGATCCTTCTTGACCCATTTTGATGCTAGTTGGAAGATTCTCCGGGTGGTGGATAGTTTGTTCTCTGTGCAACCGAAGGAAGGGGAGTCCTTAAAAGACTTTGTGACTCGGTTCAAGGTGAAGGCCCTGGAGGTCTATCATCTTGATGATGCTGTAGCTACTCTGGCCTTGAAGCGGGGGCTTCATCCCTCCCCTTTCACCTATTCTCTAGACAAGAGACCTCCCTTTTCTTATGCTGATCTGCTGAGTTGCGCGCAGAAATACATCCGCACCGACAAGGCTGATTTATCTCGAAGGGGTGTCGAAGGGAGAGCTGGTAAGAGGTCGGCTCGTTCGGAGTCAAGCGGGCCTCCTCCTAAGAAGTCCGAACCTTCGCACCGTCCAACTGACCGCCGTGGGAGCCTCACCCCTAGGAAAGACCATTTTACACCCCTCCTTGCCCCCTGAGCGCATATCCTCATGGAAATTGAAAACGAGCCGTACCTACGGCATCCTCCTCCGTTGAAGAAAGGCGTCGTGCGTGATAGAAGCCACTACTGCCGTTTTCATAGAGATTACGGTCACAATACTGAGGAGTGCCATAATCTGAAATAGGCCATTGAAGAGCTCATTCAGAGGGGATACCTTGGGCAGTACATTCAGAAGAAGGAGACTCCGCCCGTTCCGGCTTTGATGGGACCCCCCCTGTTCAGGCCAACATTGATAACACCCCAACGGAGCGGATGGTGGGCATGATTACTCGTGAGGTGGCATCATCTTCTAAGAGGCCAAGAGGAGAAGGAGAGCTAGAAAATGTAATCCCTTTTAAGGGAGATATAGCGGGGGGTAGTGCTGTAAGAGATGATAGCGTCATTGTTTCTATGATGATCACTAAGCACCCTGTAAGGAGGATTCTAATTGATAGTGGAAGCTCTGCCAACGTACTTACCTATGATGCATTTCTTCAAATGAATCTGTCTCCTGACTCTCTTCGACCTGTGACTACTCCTCTAGTCGGTTTTACAGGGGATTCCATACAGGTGGAGGGCGAGATTACCCTGCCTGTGATGGCGGATCGCCGCCACGCCAGAGCACGGTCACGATGGATTTCCTAGTGGTTCGGTTACCCTTGGTATATAATGTCATTCTTGGCCGGCCTGGGTTGAACATGCTGGACGCAGTCATATCCACTAAGCGTCTACTAGTACAATTCCCCACTAATCAGGGAATTGGTGAGATGTATGGAGAGGTGGATTTGGTGAGGCCTTGTTATCATCTGGCTCCCAGCCCTCAGGCGGCGGTAATTCCCCCAGTCACCGAGTCATTCGACCTCCGGAGACCGAACGGAGGGGAGAGCCGATGGAGCATTTGGTATCTTGCCCCCTGGCGGATGGCTCAGCAAAGATCGTACAAGTCGGCGAACTCCTTTCCCCTGAAGCTCGGAGCCAGCTTCTCACCTTTTTGCCGGCGAATGCGGATGTCTTTGCTTGGAAGGTAACGGATATGGTCGGTATCCCTCCAGAGGTGATTACCCACAGGCTTAACATCAATCCGGGATGTCGGCTGATCCGCCAGAAGTGGATAAATTGCTTATGGCCGGCCATATTCGAGAAGCAAAATATCCCGACTGCTAGCTAATGTGGTCATGGTCCGGAAGGCCAGTGGGGGGTGAAGAATCTACATCGACTATATTAATCTTAACAAAGCATGTTCCAAGGACAGTTTCCCGTTACCACGGATTGACCAGCTGGTAGATTCTACTTCTGGCTATGAACTTCTTAGCTTCATGGATGCCTTCTCGGGGTACAGCCAAATAAAAATGAATCCTCCAGATGAAGAGCATACTTCTTTTATCACTGAGAAGGGCATTTATTGTTATAAAGTAATGCCCTTCGGATTGAAGAATGCGGGGGCTACCTATCAAAGGCTAATGAATAAGGTTTTCAAGGACCAGCTCGGCCGCAACATGAAAGTATATGTAGATGATATGCTGACGAAGAGCACTTGTGCTGCCAGCCATATTGCTGCCTGTAGGAGATGTTCCACAACCTTCGGCTCTACAGAATAAAGCTTAACCCGCGTAAATGTGCATTTGGAGTTACCGCTGGGAAATTCTTGGGTTTCCTGGTGACCCGGCGAGGAATTGAGGCAAACCCGGAGAAGATTCAAGCTATTCTCGATATGAGGTACCGGCCTCTAAGAAGGAGGTACAGCAGCTCACCGGGAGGATAGCCGCGTTGAGCCATTTCCTATCGAGATCGGTGGAGAGGTGTTTGCCTTTCTTTAAAGTCTTACGCAAGGCGGACGGCTTTGAATGGACGGAAGATTGTCAGTGGGCTTTCGAGGAACTTAAGGAATTCTTATCCATGCCGCCCTTACTATCTAAACCAGAAGAAGGAGAGAAGCTCTTTCTTTATATTGCGGCTTCCTCGGAGGTGGTTAGCTTCGTCTTGGTGCGCATTGATGACCATGCCACTCAGAGACCTATGTATTATACAAGTAAGGTGCTTCATGGCATGGAAAAAAGATATTCCAAAGCCGAAAATGTTATCTTTTCCCTGATTATCTCTGCTCAACGGCTTAGACCGTACTTCCAAGCCCATCCTATAATTGTGCTCACCGACCAGCCTCTCAGGGCCATCCTGTCTCATCTTGATACTTCTGGCCGATTGGCTAAGTGGGCGATTAAATTGGGGGAGTTTGATCTATCTTTTCAGCCCCGAGCAGCTTTGAAATCTCAAGTCTTAGCCAATTTTCTAGTGGAATGTACTTGGTTTGAAAAGCATCAAGAAAATCCATCTCAAAGTCCTTCAGACATCGACAGGGAGAATGACGAAGCTTGGATCCTTCATGTCAACGGGGCCTTTAACTCCCAGGGGAGTGGGGCTGGTCTTATTCTTGCCGGCCCGAAGGGCATGATGTTGGAGTACGCCCTTCGTTTCCTATTTAAAGCTACCAACAATCAGGCTGAATATGAATCCTTTCTAGCCGGACTCAAACTGGCGCACGGGCTAGGAATCAAGTGCCTCCGAGCTTTCACTGACTCGCAGTTTGTCTCTGCCCAGGTAACTGGGGAGTATGAGGCTCGAGATCCTGTCATGTCTCGGTACCTACGCAAGATCAATCTATTGATCCCCTTGCTAGACCACTTCACCATCAGTTATATCCCTAGAGGAGAGAATGCTAGGGCTGATATGCTAGCCCGACTCGCCACCTCAACGGGCAATGCCCTGAGTAAGACTTATGTTGAATACCTAGAGATGCCTAGCATTGAAGCCGTAGAGGAAGCTCTACCAGTTATGCAGGAAGGAACCTGGATGGACGCC
Organism: Calamus simplicifolius; assembly: GCA_900491605.1. NCBI lineage: Eukaryota > Viridiplantae > Streptophyta > Magnoliopsida > Arecales > Arecaceae > Calamus > Calamus simplicifolius. The sequence continues at coordinate 366,970 of UESW01004294.1, forward strand.
TACATCCGCTATTTAAAGGATGGTGCCCTCCCAGCTGACTGCGAGGAAGCTAGGCTGCTTAAGCGGAGGGCCTCTAAGTTTGTATTGCTAGACGGCCTGCTATATAAGAAATCTTTTTCCCAGCCTCTTCTCAAGTGCGTTGGCCCAGCGGACGCGAATTACATTCTTAGAGAAATTCATGAAAGCATATGTGGGAATCACTTAGGAAGCAGATCGCTGGCACATAAAGCTCTCCGACAGGGATATTACTGGCTATCCATGCAGAGGGACGCAACTAAACTGGTGAGGAGATGCGACCAATGCCAGCAGTATGCTTGTATCTAGCGGCAGCCGGCTTCCCAGCTGAGTCCTCTCTCTGCCCCATGGCCTTTCGCCCAATGGGGCATGACATCCTCGGCCCTTTTCCTCCGGCATTAGGACACCAGAAATTTTTGCTTGCTGCTATTGATTATTTTACTAAGTGGGTCGAGGTTAAGGCGCTCGCTAAGATTACAGAGGGAAAGGTCAAGGCATTTTTCTGGAAGTCCATCGTTTGTCGATTCGGCATACCTCATACTCTTATCACCGACAACGGCCGATAATTCGACAATGCTGCCTTTAAGACTTTCTGCGCCGATCTCGGTATCACTCATCGGCTCACCTCTGTAGGCCATCCACAGTCTAATGGAGAGGCTGAGGTCATGAATTGTACGATACTGTAAGGGCTGAGAACCAGGCTGGATGCATCTAAAGGCAGATGGGTCGAAGAGCTCCCGAGCGTACTCTGGGCATATCATACGACTCCTCGGGCATCAACAGGAGAGACGCCTTTCAACCTGGTCTTCGGTTCCAAAGCTGTCATTCTAGTCGAGATCAGCCTCCCGAGTACTCGAGTGGAATCATATAACGAAGCAGGCAACCTCCTCAACTAAAGAGCCAGCCTCGACCTCATTGATGAAGCTAGGGATCGAGCTCAGGTCAAGATGTAGCCTACCATCAACGGATGGCGAGATATTATGATACTCACGTCCGCCCGAAAAGCTTCCGCTGGGGAGACTTGGTCCTTAGAAGAGCTGAAATATCCAAACCAGCAGAAGGGGCAAATTGGCCCCGAATTGGGAAGGGCCTTACTAGGTCACGAAGGTCCTCCACCGTGGAGCATACCGACTTGAAGATTTAAATGGATGGCTGATTCCTCAGACTTGGAATGCAGATAATCTCCGGCAATATATTCACCAATAACGAGTGTATTTATTCAAGAAATTAATAAATGTGCACGTTTGAAATTTCCTGCATGTAGAGTTTTCAAAGGACCTCGGCGGCCCCACGATCCTAAAGACACCCCCGGGTTGGTGTTGCTTACCCCTGAGGCGGTTCAAGTCTGGGATCTGAGGCGGCCTCAAGTCAAGCTCCTGGGCCAGTATCAGACTACCCCCGAGGTAGTTTTCAAAGGACCTCGGCGGCCCCACGATCCTAAAGACACCCCTGGGTTAGTGTTGCTTACCCCTGAGGCGGTTCAAGTCTTGGATCTTAGGCGGCCTCGAGTCAAGCTCCGAGGCCGGTATCCGACTACTCCCGAGGTAGTTTTCAAAGGACCTCGGTGGCCTCATGACCCTAAAGACACACCCGGGTTGGTGTTGCTTACCCCTGAGGCGATTCAAGTCTGGGATCTTAGGCGGCCTCGAGTCAAGCTCCCGGGCCGGTATCCGACTACCCCCGAGGTAGTTTTCAAAGGACCTCGACGGCCCCACGGTCCTCAAGACACCCCCGGGTTGGTGTTGCTTACCCCTAAGGTGGTTCAAGTCTGGGATCTTAGGCGGCCTCGAGTCAAGCTCCCGGGCCGGTATCCGACTACCCCCGAGGTAGTTTTCAAAGGACCTCAACGGCCCCACGATCCTAAAGACACCCCCGGGTTGGTGTTGCTTACCCCTAAGGCAGTTCAAGTCTGGAATCTTAGGCGGCCTTGAGTCAAGCTCCCGGGTCGGTATCCGACTACCCCCGAGGTAGTTTTCAAAGGACCTCGGCGGCCACACGATCCTAAAGACACCCTCGGGTTGGTGTTGCTTACCCCTGAGGCGGTTCAAGTCTGGGATCCTAGGCGGCCTCGAGTCAAGCTCCCGGATCGGTATCCGATTACCCCCGAGGTAGTTTTCAAAAGATCTCGGCGGCCCCACAATCCTAAAGACACCCCGGGTTGGTGTTGCTTACCCCTGAGGCGGTTCAAGTTTGGGATCTTAGGCGGCCTCAAGTCAAGCTCCTGGGCCGGTATCTGACTACCTCCGGGGCAGTTTTCAAAGGACCTCAGCGGCCTCATAATACTAAAGACACCCCCAGGTTGGTGTCGCTTACCCCTGAGGTGGTTCAAGTCTGGGATTTTAGGCGGCCTCAAGTCAAGCTCCCGGACCGGTATTCGATTACCCCCAGGATAGTTTTCAAAGGGCCTCGACGGCCCCACGGTCCTAAGGACATCCCCATGCTAGTATTGCTTACCCCTGAAGCATGTCAAGCCTTAAAGGTCTTTCGGCAGTAATTTCTAAAAAGACCTAGGCGGCCTCAAGTTGGATTTCTAAATCTAAACAATCCTATAGAGTTCCTCAAGCTGCAGCTCAGTTGTTAGAATTATGGAATCCACGTTCCACGGCCATTCCTTAAATCTAAAGATGGGGTGCTACGATACAGCCTTTGAACCCGTGCTTAACGCTAACAGTACGGAATCAGCCTTATGAAGCTGGGAGAATGGATGAACCCCCCCCCCCCCCCTTCTTGCGCAATGATTGAAAATTGATAGATGATTGACTAAAATATCAGACAAATAAAAGGGAAAAGATAGACAGTCATTCATTAAAAAGTTAAGCCATCGTGAGGTCATACTCTACGAAGCGCTGTCCAAAAATCGATAGTAATCAGCCTACTAAAAGAAGTTCACTAAGGACAAAATTAAAAATCAAATCCTACCCAGATCCTGCCGCGCTCCTACTGGTCCCCGGGATGCCCCTTCCTCGCAGATGGCTCGGTGCTCGGCTCTTCCATCATAGTTGGTCCGGTAGCGGGGTCCTCGACTATCAACAATTCGTCTCCCGCGCTTTCGACTCTTAGCTCATCCTCGACCTCACCGTTGGGGGTCTCCTCATCGTCTCCGGGTCGAAGGTGTCCGAGGTCACCTAGCTTGAAAAGCCGAGTTAGTCTCCTCTTGCACCTTTCGAAACCCTGGACGAAGGCATCCATAACGGCATCACGGCACTCCGCGGCGAAGTGAGGGGAACATTTGTATTTCTCGACAGCCTCCCGAGCTTGAGCCTCGGCCGCGGCCACCCTCTCTTGAGCCCGCACCTCTGCCGCCGCCATTCTGTCCAAAGCCTTCTTTGCCTCTTTCTCGGCCAGGACCAACTTTTCTGCAGCGTCACAGGCCGCAGCTTCTGCATTGTTGGCCCGGTTTTCAGTATGCTCTAACTGGAGATAGGCCTCTCTTAGTTTCTCCTCAATTGGTAATAACCTCACCAAAACTTCCGACAATTTGGTGTCCAAGGTCTGCAACTCCTTCTCGGCCCTCTCCCGCCATGCGCGGTTATCCTCCTGGGTGGCTTGAAGGTCATCTAACGCCTTCAACTCCCGGGCCTTCGCTTCCGACAGCTCTTTGCCCAAGCCCTCGATGAGGGACTTGGCACTGACCAGGTCCTCTTGAATCATGAAGAGGCCGTTGGACATCTGCATCAGTCAGTTAACGAGCGTAAAAGTTCTACCTACAGAAGAGGGCAAGAGAGAAAGACCACGATCTTACCTGGACTGCGGCTGTAAAGAGCGTGTCAAAGGACTCTTCCAATGGCAAAATCCTCATTAAGGCCTGAAATTTAGGCAGACTGGCCAGCCTTAGAACCGTTTCTGACAAATGGCTCTTATACAGCGTGCCTCAGCGAGGCATCTACGATGATTGAGATTGACTTCTTGAAACGTCCGAGGGGGCTGAAGCACTTACCCCCCTCGGTGATTGCAGGCCCAGCGAGGATGTTTCAAGGAATTCTGGGGGCGTCGCGACCCCCGCTCCGGCAATCTCTTCGTCCCTAGATGGCCCCCCAGCAGCCTCAGCAGGGGGGAATTGTTGCTGGTGGACTCGCGAGGGGAGGGCCCCCAATCGATATCCCGACAGGAGGTCTTTCCCCTCCTTCATCCTCCTCCACCAATATAGCCTCAGGGAGGGCGGCTGGAGTGTGGGTTGAGTGACCCGGCTCTCTTTGGCGGAGCCTCTTGGGCCCTGCTCCTGTGGTATCGGGGGCATCTCTCTCTCTCTCTTCTGGAGGCCCGCTATTATCAAATCCTGGGAAAACCTCATTGGTGCAAAATAGAGGACCCAAAGCAGATGAAAGGGGGGCCCAGAGTATACAAAATGTGAGAGGAAAACATATATTAAAATATGTATTCACGCATGTATATAAATACAAAACGAATGAATAAAAAAGAAAGAGAAGGTTGAAAAATAAAAGAAAATTTTTCAAAATTCAAGGCTCACTGGGCGCCGTGGGCAACGACACCGGCATGAATATGATCCCTCAAAGGTTATCCTCTGACAATAATTCCTTACTAGATGGGACGATGGTAGACACCAAAACTTTAACTAGTTCTTGATCTCCCTCTTCGATAGCAGAGTTTTGGTTAGAACTAGTATCGGGAATGCCCCAGTTTGCACTCACCCCCTCTATATGCGCATAGAAGAACCGGGACTTCCACCCTTTGATTTTGGAAGGGAGATTGAGCCTAAGGGTTCTCCTAGGCCTAGAAGCAAAACTCCACCATCCAACCCTTTTTGGGTTTCGAATCCTATACAAAGCCCTAAATAAAGAGAGCCGAGCAGAGAACCCATGGAAATGGCAATGTACTAAAAATGAATAGATAATGCGAATGGAGTTAGGGGTTAGCTGCGTCGGGATAAGGCGATACCTATTTAGCAAGTTCACAAAGAAAGGATGGAAAGGCAACCATAGACCACACTTGAAGAATTCCTCGTATAATGCAACCCTCCCTGGTTGCATTGAGGTAACCCTATCCTCGGGGAGGGTGGTAGAAAGTCGGATACTATCAGGAATCCCAAACCGGGCCCTAAGATTCCTAAGGTCCTGAGAGGTCGTGGTCGAAGCAATCTTCATCGGACCAGCAGATTTGGGGATAGCGACTGAAAATGCTACCTCATGGCTGGTGGACGAGGATGAAACCCTAGGGGATCGGGGCGACGGCCCAGGTAATGATCGAGAGGCCCCAGCAGGCTCCCGGACTGCAGCCGGCTGACCCTCGCGGATGGCTACACCCTCGAGAGCCTGACGGCGCGCCAAGATGATCTCTTCCCTAGAGGGTTCAATCGTAGGACCTTTACCTTTCCTATCTTGGTTGGGATCCATGGAGAAAGGAAAAGAGAAAGAAGAGGAAGCTAACCTGAACCTAGAGAAATGGAGACGCAGAAGAAGTGGCGAAAATAAAAAGAAAGAATTGAAAGGACTCTTTACAATATATTTGAATAACGCCTCGAGCACCACAAGGCCACGTGGCAACGCATGGGTAGGGCCAGGCAGATGAAAAGACGCTATCTTCATTGGGATATGCACTTCCTTTTTCAAAATATAACTTTTCGAATATAAAAACAATCGAGACTTTTTCGCCCCTCCCCTTGGCAAGTGTTATGTGCCCGAGCACAAGGGGCAGGGGCGAGAGGGCATATGATGGGGATAGTTAACGAAGAGATAGGGAGAGTGTGCGGCCCATGAGCCCTAGGCAGCCCATGAGCTCTGGGCGGCCCTTGAGCTCTAGGCGGCCCCTGTGCTCTAGGCGGCTCCTGAGCTCTAGGCGGCCCCAGTGCTTAAGCGGCCCCCGAGCTCTAGGCGGCCCCTGAGCTCTAGGCGGCTCCCGAGCTTTAGGCGGCCCCTGTGCCCTAGGCGGCCCCTGAGTCCTGGTCTTATATTTAAAGCTCTCTAGCTGCTCTCATATTAGAAATACCTAATACAACAAACTGTCATGTCTGGATAAGGCTTGAAAATCATCGACCATCATGACGCCTTAATGGCTCAGATAAGACAAACTCTGGAAAGTCACCATTCACCAAAAAACTCAGATAAAGGAGGTGTCAATCACCTACTTTAGAGCTAGATAACTTTCCACGAATTCTGACATTCCCTTGGAAAGACCAAAATCCATAATGAAGATTCCAAGCTTCTTGAACAAGCAAGCTCTTCAAAAACCCCAGGTGTAACTCATCGAGAACGACCACGTGGCTATCGCTAAGACTAGAAACGTGTCTCTCCAGAAAGAGAGGGGGGAGATATAAGGCAAGTAACAACAACATTAGGGAGGACATGAGAGAAAAAAAAAGGGAAAAACAAAACAACATCCCCATTTTTTCATCTTCAACTTGAGCTCCAGAAGCTCACGACTATGTTCCTGATCATTGATAAGATCCTCAGAGGGTCCTCACCATACTTTGTGCCGTGAGGTCTTCTTGGTGATCAGGCCGATCAGGCATCAACAGTGACTATCTATATACGCTTGGTTTTTTTATAATGCAAAGCATGTATCACAAAAGATGCTGTTTCTATTTCAATTATTAGAATCAACTTAAGTTTTAATTTTAACTTAATTAACAAAGCTAAATTCAAACTTATTATTATTCCAATACCATTATCAAGTCAACAAAAATAGATTGTATTTAACTAGTTTCAACGTTAGATTAGACTAAAATGGAAATAAGTGCATCCGATCCCAAACTTAGGTTTGAAATAATAGTTTTAAACCAAACCCGGCCAACAAATTTAGTCTCGATCTAGTTTAAAATAATTACACCCTAAAGTATGAGCTAATGATGGAAGCAACGTTCCAGGTAATAAAAAGAGTTTATTTTTATTTTTATTTTTATTTTTATTTATTAAAAGCTAGATCACAGTTACAGCCAGCTGCCAATATTTATTTATTTGTACTTTTTTATTTCTTCTTACTTAAAAGATGCTTCGGGTTTGACTCGCGCCAGAGTGGTGTGATCGTCCGGCTGTAACAAAAAAAAAAAAAAAAAAAAATCCGTTCGCTCACACTGCTTCCTGTGTTGTCTTTGAAAACTGGAATTATTAGACTCATTCTTGCGTGCGATAACGGAGTAACATTGAGACGTGGCGTTCTCATGTTGTCACCTTTGTTTGGGAAATAAGTGATCTAGCTTTCGAACTTCTTTTTTTATTTTTATCTCACTTGGGGAACATGGTGATGATATGGCAAACAATTTGACCCTTCAAAACTAAGCTGCACGGGTGGCCTGGCCTTTCCGTAGAAGCTGATACCAAAACCAGAAAATTTAGTAAGACTTCTTAGGCGAGCTGTATGAGATTTATGAGACATGAAGGTGGCTCAAATTAATCAAACCTGTCCCCTTGCGTAGGCACTAGCTCAACCATTGACTTGTTAACATACATACAATCAAATTAATTGTGAAGCAAATCAAACTTAAGATACATTCTAAGAGTCACTTCTTAATGAGCCAAAGCTAGAAGAACAGTAATTGTTGATGACGCCAAATCACCGGCCTCGAGAGTGCGGTCGCCTCCTCCAGTGAGCTTCTCACGCCTGCAAGCAAGTCCCGGGGGCCGGAGATTCCGGCGGGGACCCTTCGACGCTCAAGTCAGTGGTCTGGGCATCAGCCGTGAGCTTGAGGAAGCTCGAAAGAGAAAGAGAGAGATGGCTCCGAGAGAAAGATCTATTGTTGTGAGCGTTTAGGGGTGTCATGAGCGTGTTACCTGGTCAGGAGTCCCTCTTACCCATTTTATAGGCGCTTAAGAGTTTATCTGGCTTGAGTGGTTGAGGCCTTGTAATGATGACCTTGATGGGTGAAGTGTCAGAGCTGACGTCTGTGAGGCATGGGGTTCAACCACTTTGTCAGAGCATTTAAGGTGATGGCAATAATGGCAGAGCTTGCTTCCTTCTTTGATATGTTAGGACTGCAGGTCAAGTCCCATCAAGGTCGGTGGCTGCAGCTGGTTGGTGGGTCCTGTTCCACCGAAGAAGGGAAAGCAGGGGCCATCCTTTCCGGCTGGGAGGTATCGGGGCCGGCCGGAAGGCGCCGAGGCCGCTGGGCTTGGACAGGACGGGGCCGGCTAGGAAGGAGCCGTGGTCGCTTGGCTAGGTGCTGGGGCCGGCTTGGCTTGGTCAGGCCGGGGCCAGCTGGAAGGTTCCGGGGCCGCCTGGCTATGTGCCGAGGCCAGCTGGCTTGGACAGGCCGAGGCCGACTGAAAGTTGCCGGGGCCGCCTGGCTTGGACAGGCCGGGGCTGGTTGAAAGGTGTTGGGGCCGCTTTGCTTGGACAGGCCGGGGCCGGCTGGAAGGTGCCGGGGCCACCTGGCTTGGACAGGCCGAGGCCGGCTGGAAGATGCCGGGGCCACCTGACTTGGACAGGCCGGGGCCGGCTGGAAGATGCCGGGGCCGCCTGGCTTGGACAGGCCGGGGCCGGCTAGGAAGGTGTCATGGTCGCCTGGCTAGGTGCCGGGGCCGGCTTGGCCTGGACAGGCCGGGGCCGGCTGGAAGATGACGGGGCTGCCTGGCTTGGATAGGCCGGGGCCGCCTGGCTTGGACAGGCCGGGGCTGGCTGGAAGGTGCCGAGGCCACTTTGCTTGGACAGGCCGGGGCCGACTGAAAGGTGCCGGGGCCGCCTGGCTTGGACAGGCCGGGGCCGGCTAGGAAGATGCTGGGCCGGTTTGGCTTGGACAAGCCGGGGCCGGCTGGAAGGTGCCGGGGCCGGCTGGCTTGGAAGGCCGGGGCCGGCTGGAAGGTGCCGGGGCCGGCTAGCTTGGATAGGCCGGGATCGGTTGGAAGTTGCCGGAGCCTCCTGGCTTGGACAGGCCGGGGCCAGCTGGAAGGTGTCGGGGCCGCTTTGCTTGGACAGGCCGAGGCCGGCTGGAAGATGCCTGCCTTGGAGCTATCGTCCTTGGGGCCGTCGGCCTTGGAGCTCTCGGCCTTAGAGCTGTCGGCCTTGGGGCTGTCGGCCTTGGAGCCATCAGCCATGGAGCTCTCGGCCTTTGGGCCGTCGGTCCTGGAGCCGTCGACCTTTGGGGTGTCGGCCTTTGGGGCCGTCGACCTTGGAGTTGTCGGCCTTGGAGCCATCGGCCATGGAGTTTTTGGCCTTTGGGGCCATCAGTTTTGGAACCATCGGCCTTGGAAGTGTCGGCCTTTGGGGCCGTCGGCCTTGGAGCTGTCGGCTTTGGAGCCGTCGGCCATGGAGCTCTCGACCTTTGGGGCCATCGGTCTTGGAACCGTCAGCCTTTGAGGTGTTGGCCTTTGGGGCCATCGGCCTTGGAGCTCTTGGTCTTTGGGGCCGTCGGTCTTGGAGCCGTCAGCCTTTGGGGTGTCGTCCTTTAGGGCCGTCGGCCTTGGAGCTGTCGGCCTTAGAGCCGTCGGCCATGGAGTTCTCGGCCTTTGGGGCCGTCGGTCTTGGAACCGTCGGCATTGGAGGTGTCGGCCTTTGGGGCCATCGGCCTTGGAGCTGTCGGCCTTGGAGCTGTCGGCCATGGAGCTCTCGGCCTTTGGGGCCGTCGGTCTTGGAACCGTCGGCCTTGGAGCTCTCGGCCTTGGAGCTGTCGGCCTTGGGGCTGTCGGCCTTGGAGCTGTCAGCCTTGGAGCTATCGGCCTTGGAGCTCTCGGCCTTTGGTGCCGTCGGTCTTGGAAACCGTCGGCCTTGGAGGTGTCGGCCTTTGGGGCCGTCGGCTTTGGAGCTGTCGGCCTTGGAGCCGTCGGCCATGGAGCTCTCGGCCTTGGGGCTGTTGGGTGCGCGTGGCTTTAAGGCCATAAACGCTACTGTGGCCGAAGGGCCCTTTGGAGGCCAAAGGGGGGCTCCATCGGTTTCCTTCCTTCATGGTTCTCTAACGGCATTGGATCAGCCACATCAGATGCCCCCTCGCCCCTGAGATGAAGCGGGCCTACCCCAGCAAGGCGAAAGGGGCGTTACCTCCCAAGTGGCTGATCCTCGCCTGATACAGGGCTTCATGCCTGGCTGGTGCAGGGCTTTAGGTGCCGACGGGTGTCGGGCTTCATGCCTGGCTGGTGCAGGGCTTTAGGTGCCGGCGGGTGTCGGGCTTCATGCCTGGCTGGTGCAGGGCTTTGTGCCTGGCTGGTGCAGGGCTTCATGTGCCGATGGGTGTCCGGCTTCATGCCTGGCTGGTGCAGGGCTTTGTGCCTGGCTGGTGCAGGGCTTCATGTGCCGATGGGTGTCGGGCTTTATGCCTGGCTGGTGTAGGGCTTCATGCCTGGCTGGTGCAGGACTTTAGGTGCCGACGGGTGTCGGGCTTCATGCCTGGCTGGTGCAAGGCTTTAGGTGCTGATGGGTGTCGGGCTTCATGCCTGGCTGGTGCAAGGCTTTGTGCCTGGATGGTGCAGGGCTTCATGTGCCGACAGGTGTCGGGCTTTAGGTGCCGACGGGTGTCGGGCTTCATGCCTGGCTGGTGCAGGGCTTAATGCCTGGCTGGTGCAGGGCTTTAGGTGCCGATGGGTATCGGGCTTCATGCCTGGCTGGTGCAGGGCTTCATGCCTGGCTGGTGCATGGCTTCATACCTGGCTGGTGCAGGGCTTCAGGTGCCGACGGGTGTCGGGCTTGCATGTGATGGTTTCAATTTGTTCCATTGTAAACAATTCATATTTATGAACCAAAATATTTATTTTTGATTCCTTAACTTGGTTTGTTCCTTCATGTGTTATTTCCAACCTATCCCAAATTTCTTTTGCGGAATTACATGTTGAGATTCGGTTGAATTCATTAGAGTCTAAGGAACAATATAAAATGTTAATGGCTTTAGCATTTAATTGTGCCATTCTCCTATCATTATCATTCCAATCCCTTTCGGGCTTAGGAACAATAGTGCCATCAATAAGTGTGTGGGTGTACTAGGTCCATTTATTATTACTCCCCACAATTCATAGTCAGAAGCTTGAATGAATATTCTCATTCTAGCTTTCCAATATGAATAGTTGGTTCCATTAAATAAAGGAGGTCTATTCGTAGAATGACCTTCAGCAAACATGAACCACTTTGTGTTGCCATAAGGATCTTTAGCCCTTGATCGTGAGATCAAATTCTAAATGAGCACTTGCTCTGATACCAATTGTTGGCCCAGATGGCAACCCAAGAGGGGGGGGTGAATTGGGTTCTTTAAAAATTTAGCCTTTTTAAAATAGTTTGCTTGATTAAGATGGCAAATGCAAGATAACTATAAAGTGCAGTAAGATAGAGAGATAGAGAAGAGACAATGAGACACGCAAACACAAAAGATTTTATAGTGGTTCGGTGTATCCAACACCTACGTCCACTCCCAAGATTCACTTGGGTCCACACTATAATCTCCCTAGATTACAGCCGAGTTGTTTTACAAGCTCACAACTCAAACTTGTTGTTTTCCGGGCGCACAACGAACCCAGCTGGTTTTCAAGGGCTCACCAGCACAAAAACCCTAACCCAAGCTTAACCAAGCTTGAACCGAGGTAAAACTACCTCCTCTAGTTCAATCCCCCAGATTGAACTAGGCACAAACAAAATAAGTATTGTTTTTGAATACAAAGCTCCTCAATGAGCAAATATACAAATTAAGAATAACAAGGTTTAGAAAAGCCTGATTTGTAGATAGGTTGGCTTTTGAGCTTTTCTTCTTTTTCTTCTTCTTCTTCTTCTGGATTGAATCAAGCCTCAGCTCCGATTCTTCACAGTTGAAGCAGTTGAGAAGAGTTGAAAAGCAAGAAATGAATCTCCTTTCTCCAAGTTGGGAAATCCGCCAAGACTTTTGATTTGAACGCTTTGGATTCCTCTTGAGCTTTTTGGAGTGGAGGATTTGAGCTAGAAGGTTTTCCTCTTAAGATTCAAGCTCAGATTTTTGGGATTTTCTATCTCAGATTTTCTCTTTTTTCTATTTTTCCTCTTTTTTGAACAATAGACTTCCCTTTTTATAGATTTCTTTCACACCATTTTTGGAAGAAAACTATCCGTTGGAGTGTACCTTGTATCAAAATATATCCGTTAGAAATAAGGTAAAATAGAAATATTACCGTTAGAGCTGATCTGGCAACTTGATTTTTCGTTCCAGGTGGGTTGGAGTCGACTCTAACTTTTCTGGAGTCGGCTCTAGCTCGAGGCATTTTAAAATGATATTTCTGGAGTCGTCTCTGGCTTTTCTGGGGTCGACAAGAAACTTTTCCGGAGTCGACTCTAACTTACCCGGAGTCGACTCTAGGTCGGGGCCAGAAAAATCGACTTTCTGCTTCTTCTGTGAGAGTCGACTCTAACAGTCTCGGAGTCGACTCTAATGACCGTGCCAGTTCCGGAGTCGGCTCTGTGATTCTCGGAGTCGACTCTAATGTCTGCAATTCTTACCTAGACATTAGATTCGATCCAGAACACTATGTAACTCCTGATTTTGATCATTCAATAGTCTTATAATCTGAAACACTAAATCAAAATCATCAGAGCCTTCAAAGTTATACTCAATAGTTTTGTTAATCATCAAAATCATCAATTGGGTCAACAATCTCCCCCTTTTTGATGATAACAAAAACTTTGAGTATATGCATTCAAAAATTCAATCAAACTAAGGATTATAGTCATTTTGAACTTTAAACATTTGAAATTTAGGTTTTGATGCCAATGTTCAACGTAAACTTTAAAATTGTGCATGAGTTCAATATAATCCATCAATTATGAATATTTAATCTTAATGTGCATAAAATTGCAAATGAGCTTTTTGTTAAGCTCCCCCTGCAATATAAGCATCAAATTTTAACTGATTAACATTTCAAGTCATTTTGCATAAACAATTAATTCTCCCCTTTCTTTCTTTCTTTATGCATATATTTCTCCCTTCATTAAAATTTTCAAGTTTTTGCATATTCAATATTCATATTCAATCTTTCTTTGCATATTCTCCCATCTCTCTCTCCCCCTTTTTTGTTATCAGCAATAAGGAGAGTATTAGATAAAGAAAGTTATATAAAAATTGTAGACTCAATAAAGCATAGGGATCCAAGCAATCAATATTTGAAAATGTGAAATTGTATTTCATAAGCAAGAACCATTACATTAGTTGATTCATTTACATTTCAAAATGAAATACATTAGATATTCAAAAACTTCCTAAGTACAAACTATCAAAATCAAAATCAAGGTCAGATGTGCTTGAATACAATTTTCTTCAGATGACCTATGATTTCCATTACATCATCTTTTGTGATTTCTTAAAGTTTTCAAGGCAAGCTTCGATTTGAGAGACTGCAAGGTCAATGTCCTTCTTCAATTGACCCGTTGCATGAACATACGATCCTGATCCATCGGCAATGCCTTCCATCCTTTCGAAGATTTGTGAAGCTCAGCTCCAAAGGATTCAACAGAATTGCCTAAGGTAAAGGATAGCATGTCCAGTCTCGAATTTAGTTCTTCTTTCAACTGATTAAAGTCTTCTTTTAATTTAGAAATTTCTTGAGATCTCTGACTATCATACTCAGCAAGCAAACCTCTTAACTGATCAAGTTGTTCATCAGAGAATCTCCCAGAATTTGTTATAGGCTGATGTGGAGGTGAGGGAATAGAACTAGGTCCGGCCTCTGAAGGTCCAGCTGAAGAAGGTCCCGCAATAGATGGATCAGGGACAGATGGTCCCTCAGTGATGGTCCCGGGATGTCTTCTACTCTGGTTCCTCTGCACTTTCTCTCTCTGCTCTTTCCTCTCTTCCTCCTTCATCCAAACACCATTTACTTTCTTGAAGCCCATCCTATGAATAGTAGAATGCTATAATAATCAGTGTGTCTCAGTTTTCTTAAAGGTTCATTTTCCATAATGAGCACACCTTGGCTTCTAAAGATAGTGTCAGAATCATACCGTATGGCAGTGTTGATCTTTCTTTGTAGCTGCCTCTGCCATGTATCCAATCATCATGCCAGCTAAATTGACTGGCCTTCCAGTTATAATGCAGTCCATCAACAGAACGTCTCGCTCCGAGACATACTCGAATCTCCCAATTTTTGGAAATAAGATTCTTCCACAGATATTATGAAGTAATCTGAGTTCTAGGTTCAACTGATTTGCAAATTTCTTCAAACTCAGTCACATCTCTCCCTAGCATCCTTGTCAGTGCACCACTTCTATCCTCATGTTGATATTCCATCAATCCATTGTGGGCATTTCTAATAGGTTTCCAAGAATCTCAGGTTATTGTCACTCTTGTTCCTCTTACATGCTTATTAATCCACCTTCTCCTCTGCTTAATCCATTGTAAAACTCTCTTACTAAAGCAGGATAAGTGGGTAAATCAAGTGAGCAAATTTTCTCCCATCCCATTTCCTTCAAATTTCTTCCAATAGAGAACCCTTCCGATTCAAATAAATCAAAGTTTACTTTTCTCCCAGTGGTAATGGTCTTACCGGCTAATTGGTCAACCTTTGGTGAAGATGGTGAAGGAGGGGAATCCTCTTGAGTGGCCGAAGAGGAAGAAGGCGAGGGTTGCCTCCGAACGTGCGTCTCTTCGTTGGAACGGATGCTCCACCGACGAATCCGCGCCTCTTAGGTGCCATTGAGAAGATTGGAAGATTAATCAAGGGTTTTGAGTAGATTTGGGGAAGTTGGAAAGGTTTTGGAGTTCTTTGGATAGGTTTAGGAGACGATGGAATGATTGGGGGTCGACTCCGCCTTTTTATTTTTGACCTAGCTCGACTTAGAGTCGACTCCCGAAAACTGGGTGTCGGCTCCGAACCAGAAAATCTGTCAGCGCTCGTATTAGAGTCGGCTCTAATCGCTTAGACAGAACATCAAAAACTCAGGTGTCGACTCCACAAACTGTCAGAGTCGACTCTAACAGTTTCAGAGATAAAAAATTAAGTTTCAAGAATTTGAAACTATTCAAATTAATCATCAAATTATAGATTAATGTTCTTTAGCAATTGGGGAAACAATGAATCAAGATCTAGATAGATTTCCTTATTGAAATATCAAGATTTTTCAAGAAAATGATGAAATCTAGATAGATGTCCTTAAGAGTTTCAGAAAACTATTCCAAAGGATCACAAACTCCTAATTCTCCTCTAAGATAACAAAATCTCTCTTCACTTAAGGGTTTTGTTAATATATCTGCAAGTTGTTCTTCAGTATTCACATAATCAAGACAAATTTCATTATTGGCTACATGTTCTCTTATAAAGTGATATCTTATTTCAATATGCTTTGTTCTTGAATGTTGAATTGGATTTTTAGTTAGATTTATTGCACTTGTATTATCACATCTTATAGGTGTCTTATCAAGTGTGATACCATAGTCTTCAAGTTGTCTCTTAATCCATAGGATTTGAGCACAGCAACTTCCAGCTGCAACATATTCTGCTTCCGCAGTAGATAATGCAACCGAATTTTGCTTTTTGCTAAACCATGAGATTAAGTTACTTCCTAAAAATTGGCATGCACCACTTGTGCTTTTTCTATCTAACTTGCATCCGGCATAATCAGAATCTGAGTATGCAATTAGATTTAATGTGAGTCTCTAGAATACCATAAACCTACATTTTTTGTTCCACTTAAGTATCTTAGTATTCTTTTAACAGCTATTAAGTGTGATTCTTTAGGTTCTGATTGAAATCTAGCACATAAACATACAGAAAACATAATATCTGGTCTACTTGCAGTTAAATAAAGAAGGGATCCGATAATACCTCGATAATATTTTTGATCAACCTTTTTACCTTCTTCATCTTTGTCCAGCTTGCATGAAGGACTCATTGGTGTTCCGAGGGGTTTAATTGATTCCATACCAAATTTCTTTAGAATCTCTCTTGTGTACTTTGTTTGGTTGATAAAGATACCCTCTTTGCTTTGTTTGATTTGGAGTCCAAGGAAGAAGTTGAGTTCTCCCATCATGCTCATCTCGAATTCTCCCTGCATTAACTTAGCAAATTCTTGACATAGAGAATCGTTAGTAGCACCAAAAATAATGTCATCAACATATTTGTACTACAAGTAAATCTTTACTTTTTCTTTTCAAAAATAATGTTTTATCAACATTTCCTCTTGTGAAATCATTTTCAATTAAAAATTTACTTAGTCTATCATACCAAGCTCTAGGTGCTTGTTTCAAACCATATAATGCTTTGTGTAATTTAAAAACGTGATTTGAAAATTCATGATCTTCAAAACCTGGTGGTTGTTCAACATAAACTTCTTCATTTATAAATCCATTTAAAAATGCGCTTTTAACATCCATTTGAAATAAGTTAAAATTCATATGACATGCAAATGCAAGTAAAAGTCTAATGGCTTCTAATCTAGCTACAGGTGCAAAGGTTTCATCAAAATCAATACCTTCTTCTTGATTATATCCTTTTGCAACTAATCTAGCTTTGTTTCTAATTACTATGCCATTTTCATCTAGTTTATTTCTAAAAACCCATTTTGATCCTATTACTGAATGATTTTTAGGTCTTTCAACTAAAGTCCATACATTATTTCTTGTAAATTGATTTAATTCTTCTTGCATTGCTAACATCCAATTATTATCTTTTTCAGCTTCTTCTATAGTTTTAGGTTCAATTTGTGATACAAATGCAAGATGATTACTAATATTTCTCATATATGATCTAGTTCTTATTCCTTGAGATGGATCACCTATAATCAATTCCTTGGGATGACTATGAGCATATCTCCAGTCTCTTGGAAGATCTATATCATTATGATCAATATTACATCATCGTCCTTATGTGAATCATCATCTTTAGCTTCTTGCTCATGATCTGAAGATACTTCAATATTAAGTTTTTCAAGATCTTTTTCAATTATGTTTGTATCTTCCTCATCATCAATCTTTTCAGAACTAGATGCTAAAGATTCATCAAAACTACATGAATGGATTCTTCAACTTAAGGTTTTCTTGTTAAATACTCTATAGCTTTACTAGTTGTTGAATAACCTAAAAAATTCCTTCATCAGATTTAGCATCAAATTTTCCTAATTGTTTTTACCATTATTATGAATAAAACATTTACATCCAAATGCATGAAAGTATTTTATATTGGTTTTCTTTCATTCCATAATTCATAAGGTGTTTTCTTTAAGATTGGTCTTATTAGGGCTCTATTTAAGATGTAGCATGCTGTGTTAATAGCTTCCGCCCAAAAGTA